>JAJJMA010163031.1:0-10654 GCA_023529015.1 Papaver nudicaule | reverse complement strand
ATGGATGTGGTAGCTTGAGTACCTATGCAGATTTTCTACTCGTACAGCATTATGGAGCTAAAGACACGACGGGGAGAGAAGAAGACTTTCCAAATTAGACGTCAAGGTCAAGTTTCAAGCAACGCGAGATGGTTCAAGAGGGAGAAAGGAACTCACGAGTTCCCTAATCTCCATTTCTAACTTTTACAGGAGTTCAAGTTCTTAAAGGGGGGGCCCATGATACAGGTGTATCCTCACTACTTTAGGAACTCAGTTAACCTCAAGTTAATTGAGGGAAGAACTCTATTTAGGGAAGGAAACCTATATAGAGTAGGATTGTTATTAAGGAAGGATTCCTAGTTAAGGAAATAACTTCCTAAAGAAGGATATATGTCCTAAATAAGGAAATAGATTCCTAAGAGGTTTAGGGAAACCAAACCACTATAAATAGAGGTGCTTGGCTCATAGCTAAGACACCATAGGCATCTAGTAAATCTAGAGAAGAAGTTCGTGAGGTAACCTTCGTGTTGCAAAAGCAAGCTTAGCAAACAATTTAGGGTTTAAATTGTTTAGTGAGATTGTGAGCGTGAAAGAGAGAATTGTAATTGTTTTCTTGTTCATAATCTAGAGAAGATAGTTTCTTCGAATTAGTTCTCGTGTTTTCCTATTTTCGTCTATTGTTATTTTGAATTCCGCCCTAATAACTCTAGTCATCAAGAGTACGGAGATCATACGTATCAGTATGATATGGGAAAATTAATATCAACATGGTGAAGGGCCAAGGACTGAGAACTGAATTTAATGATGTCGTCGGCGCTTTAATCCTTTTTTCCGAATAACTGACACTTCTTACATCGGCGAGCGTATTCTTTGGCGACTGTATTCATCCACGGCCAGAAGTATCCTTGCATTCTTACCTTCAAAGCTAATGCCCGCTGACCACTGTGGTTTCCACAATCCCCTTCATGAATTTCTTTCAACAACTTCTTACCTTCTTCTCTTGATACACATCTCAGCAAGAGTCCTGAAAATGATCTGCGATATAATATTCCATCTCTAAGTTCATAATTTGCCGACATATTGATTACTTTATGAGCTGATTTCTTCTTTCCTGGCATAGTAAGGCGATCCAGATAATATCTTATCGACATTCTCCAATTTGTCTCCGCTGATTCTTCAGTATCCATTGCCAACACCTCCCTTTGCTCTCGCTCATCCACTGAGGACTGTCGCACTCGCTCAATGGCTATTGAAGTGATCTCTGGATCTGTCATCATAGATGAGATAAAGGCTAAGGCATCAACATGCCTATTATCCTCTCTGCAGATGTGACGAAACTTGATACCGGGAATCTCCTGGGCATACTCCCTAGCAAGTTTTAGGTACTTCTGCAGGGAAGCATCAGTTGCTTGATAACATCCAGACATTTGCCGAATTACCAACTGAGAGTCACTTGTCAATCTAACATCGATGATGCCCATTTCTATAATGAGTCGCATAACATGTATTCCTGCCTCATACTCTGCCTCATTGTTGGTTGCTGGAAATTCTAACCTTAGCGAATGTACTATCCTGGCTCCCTTTGGCGAGGTAAAAACAGTGCCAATTCTTTTTCCTTCTTTGTTCGCCGAGCTGTCTACATACACCTCCCAAATTGTTGGACTGCATTTCAACAGTTCTGGCACCTCATTTTGTCGTTCATCATGCACAAAACAGTATTTCTTCTACTTCTTCTTCCTTTTCAATTGGGAAATCAACGAGAAAGTCGGCGATGGCCTGGGATCTCTGAGCTGTTCAGATTTCATACTTAACGCCGAACTGCTGAATCGGAGTATTCCATTTAGTAATTCGCCCCACTCTCTGAGAGCTAAGAAAGATGGATTCAATAGGAGTTTTTGTTAGGACAGTAATAGGGTCAACTGCTCAATCTTGGTATAATTCTTTTCAGCTCCTTGCAAGGTTCTGCTAACATAATATATCACTGTTTCTCCCCCTTTGGTTCTCACAAGTACAGCGCTGATGGCTCCTGATGTGGCGGCGAGATAAACTCTGAGTTCTTCGCCGTGCTCCGGTGGTTGGATCGCTGGGAGAGTAACGAGATACCTTTTGATGCCTTGAAATGCAGCTTCATGATCTTCAGTCCAGTTAAATTTTTCTCATTTTTTCAAGATTTTGAAGAATAACTTCCATTTGTCAGAGAACGGCTTGAAATAAATCTGTTGAGCGAAGATAGAGTTCCATTAAGTCGCTGAATGTCCGTTACTGTCACCGGCGAAAGCATAACTCTGATAGCCTGAATCTTTGCTTGATCATCTTCAACACCATTCTTTGTAACAACATATCCTAAGAATTTTCCCGAAGTGACGCCTAAAACACACTTTGCTGGATTTATTTTTAACTTAGTGATTCACATGTGATCAAATATCTCTCTGAAGTCTTGAACTTGAGTTTGCTTCACCTTGCTCTTCACTAACATATCATCAACTTAAAATTCCATGGTCTTCCCTATCCATTTCAAACATCTTCTGAGCCATCTCTTGGTAAGTAGCACCAGCATTCTTCAATCCAAAAGGCATCCGGGTATAGCAAAATAAGCCTTTAGTAGAAAGAAAGCAGTGTGCCTCTGATCTTCTTCAGTGAGAGGTATTTGATTATAGCCCGAATAGCCATCCATAAATGATAGCAACTCGTGCCCTGAGGTAGCGTCCATTGTTTGGTAAATGCTCGTCAAAGGAAAACTATTCTTCAGACATGCCCTGTTGAGGTCGCTAAAGTCAATACAAATTCGCACTCCCTTATTCTTCTTAGGTACCACTACCATATTCGCTATCCACTCATCTTGTCAATGTCAGCTTCAACTGCTTCCCTGAGGCTAATTTTCTGATTCGCTGCTTGAAAGGTCTAACCTTTGGATCAATATCCAACTTGTGACATGCTAATTTTGGGTCAATACCCGGCATTTCGTTCATCCCCTAGCAAAAACATCGGCGTACTCTCTAAGCAGTGCTTGTAACTTCGCCGATTCTTCCTCGTGCAGTAGAGTACCAATCTTCACCATTTTTGGATCATTATCTTCGCCGATGTTTATATCTTTTGTAGGTTCTACCGCTATAAAATGTAGTTCAGGCTCTCCCATCGGCGAAGGTTCCTTTAATTGCTATAATGGCGTTGCACCAGGTTTTTTCGAGTCTTCTCTTACTTTTACAGAATGAACATACTTTGATGGGTCGACGGCGATCTCTTGAATCTCTTGCTCCTTTAGAGCATCTTTGCCTTGCCTCTTCTTTTCATTAATTCTAGCTTTTCTGTTTTGGCGCATTTGAACATCCGCCGCATTACAAGCCTTCGCTAATGCCAAATCCCACATACTCGGCGACTCCCACATGTGTTGGAAACCTCAAGCGGTGATGATAAGTAGAGGGTACTCCTTTCAATATGTGCAGCCATGACCTCCAAAGAATTGCAGCATACGGCGAATCAACATCCACAACACACAAGGTAGTATCTAAAACCAGTTCAGCGTAAGTAACAATTTTGAATGTGATTTCTCCTTTCGGCTGCTTTCAGTTGGCCGAAAGCTACTACAGCTCGGGTATCACTGATTTCAGGTCGGCGAATATCTTCAATGGTCATTAAAGTAGAGACCTTTGGGGCGCCAGGAAGAATAGATATTTTGGGGTGGGTGTAATCCACTCCAGCAAAGGAGCAGTAAGCAGGCCAATCCTTCCAGTCAACCCTTTTTTGCCCGGCTCCCTTGGATTTGACGGATTTCTTAGGACCCGTAGATTTGGCAGGTTGGGATACTTGAACAGGAGACGCCATTAGAATAGCTTGAAGGTGATCGGAAAGTATGAACTCGCCGGAAAAATCGCAGCGGCAAGGGCAAAAGGTGAAAAGAAAACAAAATCGATCAAAAGGGGTTACACCAAGTGAAGAACTAATCGAAAAAGGCTTTGAAAGGAAGATGGTGATGGATTTAAAGTGGATCTGAGAAGAATGGAGCCAGAAAGTAACTTGGTGGTAGACGGTTAGGGTTTTGAAGCTCTGGGAAAAACTGAAAGAGAAAGAAGATGAAACCGAAGGAAATGGCCGATTTGGAGAGAAAACCACTATTTATAGCAAAAAGGGGAGCTGAACCGGTATCGCAGGTCATTCGGTCAAAAGTTAAAGCAACCAACGCATGATGAGAACGTGGCCAAAAGACGACAGGTGGAGAAGAAACCGCTGGGTATTTTCGGCGAACTAAGGAAGTTTCATCCCCGACGACTAAAGTTCCTTGAGATGAAAGAGGCAAAATGTAAGGGTAGAAAATACCTTCGCTCTGTAAAGCATCTTAAGGGAGAATTTGTACAAGAAGGATATGGCGGAGAAGTATGAAATCAGCAAATAAAGGGTCTCAGCGACATATAAGTTCGAAGCCAGATAGCATAGCACGACGAGAGATAAAAGAGCGAAAGGTTACACCAAATGATGGATCAGCGAGGAAGGACACGTCATCTTTGGTAGTTGAGAAGTGGTTGGGCATTAAAGAGGAGTCAGAACGAATATATTGTCAGGTTGACCCGTTGACTCGATGGAAGATGCGTCAGCAATCCTTATCCACAGAAGATCCGATCGCCAATATAGGTGGAATAGAAAGTAAGGTCGCCGATAGATGAATGTCGCCGAATAGAGACAAACGAGTGTCAGTACTGTATCTGTTTGTATTAGCTGTAATCCATGATGTATGATTCTACAAATAGCGAGTAAACCCACTGGAAAAGGGGTGGGTCATATCTTGGATTGGTCTAGAGAGAGGAAAAGTATCTTACTTGCTCTCCTTAGCCCAAGGCTGAGATTAGGGTTCTTATTGAGAGATAAAGCTTAGAAGATTAGCAAGGTGAGAGAATTGTAATGATGCTTATTCTAGTGAAATCCCTTGGATGTAGTCCTCACTTATGAGGGCGAACCAAGTAAAATCCTTGTCAAGTATCTCTAACCCTTAACTCCTTATTATCTTCTACATCCATGATTAGATGTGTGCTTATGTATGATTCTGTGTATGTTGATGTAAGATATTAGGGTGTACTGTCTAAGATCTAACCCTTGGGATTTTAGACAGTTACAGTGATTTTTCGTGTACAACTGAGGTAGAGACAAGTTGGGCATAGTTTACTCGGTTTACTTGTCAGCCCCCGCTTGTAAGTAGATTTCCGTATGACCTGGAGCAATCCGAAGGAAGTCACTTTGTGTATGTCAAACTAATAGAGGACAGTTCAAACATACAGTCGATAATTGAGGTTGCAAAGCCGGAATTGTTGACACAAGCCTTTAACAGCGGTTAAAGCAACTCCTAGGCCTGTAAAGGACGTCATCTAGGGGAATCAAGTGTGTGACGATCTGTGGGGGATCTAGAGACGTAAGGAGTGCGACAGTAGCCAGTTCGCTTGGAGGGTGGAATTGGTCTCTGCTACATCCCAGACCGAAGTCTTATAGTAGGCTAGTGTTTGTAGACAGTTTGTATTGTGCGGTGTTCAATCTGGACGAGGTCCCGAGGTTTTTCTACAGGTTGTAGTTTCCTCGTTAAAAAAATCTCTGGTGTCTTGTGTGCTTTACTTTCCGCATTATATTCTCTGATTATATAATTAAAGCAAACACAAGAAGTACGTTATTATAAACCTGATCGTTGTCCTCAATCCATCCCTTGGATTTACCAAGACCCTGTCTTGCGTTGGACTGATCCTTGTGATCCAAACTCAGGTTAACGGATCTGGATATTGATTTTTGAGATCGTCCAGATCTGACCATAAGTCTCACGAGCCCAAACGAAAAGTTGGTTGTATTTCGGTACCCCTGCTTTTTCAATTGGTATCAAAGTCGGTGAACACATTAAGGACGTAATTGTCTGTGTTATCGCGGCTTGTGAGCTATGGACCAAAGCGTTAGAGCTTGTAACGTACCACCAAAGTTTGATGGCACAAACTACCTATGGTAGAAGACTGCAATGACTTCATTTTTGCAAGCCCGAGACTTTAAAACTTGGGTTTATGTCAAAAAGGGATATACACCACCAACTGTTGAAGTTAATGGTGTATCTGTCCTCAAAGACATAGCGGCTTATAATGACGTGGAAACTCTCGCCGCCAAGCAAAACTATGATGGACTTAATGCTATCATTCATGCAGTTACACCTGATCTTTTCCATCACGTGGCCACATGTGAAACCTCTCACGAGGCTTGGAATAGATTAAGGACCGTGTTCGAAGAGAATACAACAAAAAAAGAAGCTAGACTTCAAAACCTCATGTCTGACTGGGAAAACCTTCGAATGCTTGAGGATGATACCTTTGAAGAATTTAACCACAAATTGTCTGAAATAGTGAATGCCTGTCACACCTTAGGCAAAGCTATTCCGGAAAGGGACATTGTGAGTAAAATTCTGAGGTCATTATCCTCAAGGTACGAATCGAAAAAACATGCCATCCAAGAAGTTTACGGTTTAGAGATAAGAAGAAGTGACCTTGTAGCTAAGCTAAAAATCTTCGATCATGAGCGAAAACATAAACATAAATCTATCGCTTTTGAAGCTGTAAACACTCCGTGCACCTCCTCTCCACTGAAATTGTCTTGGGCTGATGAGTGTGAAAACCTAGACAATGAAGAAGTGGACACCGAACTGTCTCTGATTACACAACAACTGAAAGATCTTCTCAGATCTAGAAGAGACGGGCAATTCAGGAGCAGAAGATCCTTACCAGCATTGAAACCTAATCCTGATCGGGTTGAGGATGATCTAGCTGATGTGCAATGTTTCAAGTGTCGAGGCTTTGGACACATGAAAGACATATGCCCTAGTAAGGAATAATATAAAGGGGATAATGCTCTCTCCGCTCGATTCGATGATATGCCTGACCAGCATGAATTCGAATTAGATCATGAAGAAACTGCTTTAATGGCAGGGACTTCAGATGAACGATCTAAACATGATGATTTGAAAAACATTTTAATTCATCAGTTGATCAACAAGAGCGAGGACATTGATCAAGAAAACAATCAGTTAAAATTTGATCTTGAAAAGGTAGAGAAAAACCTTCTCCTGAAAGATCAAGAACTTGAGAAATTGAGTGATGATCTCTCCTCAACTTTATCTCTAAAAGATAGAGAAATTGATGCCCTAAAAGATGATCTCCAAAGGTTATCTGGTAGCTCGGATAAAGTAGCAGCAATGTTATTTGGTCAAAAGGCTTTTGGAAATACCAATGGGTTAGGGTTCAATAGTAACACATACACCAAGAACAGTACTTTCATAATGGTTGGATTCAGTCCTCCATCTAATGAAAAACACAAAGGTGTACCTGAGAAGCTAAAACTCAGGATAAAAATCCTTCCAAGAATTGCCAGTACTGTGGCAAATCTGGACATGTCCAAGGAAGGTGTCGGCTCCTGAAGGGAAATAGAAAAGATGTAAACAAGCTTCAAGCCGATATGGATAAAATGAACAAAGCCCTGAAGCAATTCAAGGGAGCGTTGAAAAACGTAGAAAGTTCAAGAGGAAATGACAAGGGTAAGAAAAACTCTCAACCCGAATCAGTCTCTAGCAACCACTCTACAATCAACACCCCGTGTGAGTCTAGTGCTCACACTCCAACTGCTTAATCGCAGTTAGGGGATGCATCCTCACACTATGACTTGTATGTGTGAGGCATGCAGTTGATATCAGGAATTCGTTTTTGGTATTGTGGTTGTTCAAGTCACTAGTAGAAATACTATAAACATATTTTCAGAAGAGTTTACTACATGGAAATTTTGTTTCAGACTGTATAAACTCTGTCCGTCAGAGTTCAGGAGTTTTGGTTTGTGAAGCGGTTCCCGAACCGTCCTGTTTTACCTGGAAAAACAATGTACCGTCTCTGGGTACTTTCGTAGTGCTCGGAGATCAAAGTCGAACAAGACAAGCCTAAACCAAGGATGGTCGTTCCCGTCTTGCTTCGGTCACAGAGAGGATAGAGGTTGGTCTAGGGTGGGAAACATCGAAGAAACTTGAGATCAGGCTGAGGATGTAATTTGGGTGTAAGAGTTCAAGATCTCCGTCGTGAAGTCGACTGGAAATCTCCAAGGCTAGAAACGTGTTTGATTCTCAGGTGTTTTCTCTGAGGCTCTGGTTGTTTCTGTTTTGTGTGTTCTAGGTATTCTGAACGTCTCTGCCTTGGAAGATAGAGGAAGACTCTATTTATAGTTTGAACTCACCCTGATCTCTCGACAGAGAAGGTGGAAGTCGTGGAAGAGTGGAGGAGTGGAGGACATGCGTTGGTTTTCGTAACTGCCTGAGTCGTGTGGAACATGCCCACTCGCGCCATCAGCCTTTGGCCAAGCCTAAGTAGGTTTGTGGCGTTTTACGCCATGGCCTTGGCCTCTTGGCCAAGGCTGATTTTCGTGGATCCATGGTGACTTCATGGTTTGTGGTGCCATGCTATGTGGCGTTTATGGCTTTGGCATCTGGCCAAGGTCGACTTTGGGCAGCCTGTGCCTTAGTCGCGGTGTGAGTGCTTATGCTACAACACACTTGAGGTCATGGCGTGTTTATCCATGGTATGCTAGACCATCCTGAACTTGGGATTAGGTCCGCTTAGGCCTGTTTAGGCTGGTATATGCTTCTCAGAGAGCTCCGGACCGGCCTGGAGCTTCAATATTTCCGAGGTTTGCACCAAGACTCGTATGTTGAGTCGTATTTAAGAGGAAATCCATGAGGATACGTCTCTGTTGATTCTCCACCGTGTACCATCAAGCGAGCTGGCTCTGAGCAGATCAATGGGTTTAACATGTTGGTGAGATCATTAGTACTGCTCTATGATATTACCCTCCCCACCGGAGTTATAAGAGAGAGCTCATAGAGAGTTTATTCAGCTCATGGAATGGGTTGCACTCTGAGCTATAGAGATGAGCCTGAATAGGCGATTGCCTTTAATGAGACATGGTTTCGAGAGTGTTTTGACAATCTTGTCCCTCTCTCATTTTTCACCATCTACAGAAAGTCCCCTGGTTAGTGTGGAACAGAAATGTTTCATGCTAAGCACTCAGATGGTGATGATATGGTCTGAGGTTTTCCATTCGATACTAGCACATGGTCTCATGAAATGGATTAAAAGTAAATTCATATGTGAGTACGTATATGTTGCTAAAATAGGGTTTCCGGTTAATGGGACACTGGTGTTCCCGAGGTTCGGGGCATTCCGGGTGCAGCACCCTTCCGTTTTTGGTGTAGAGAATGTGCCGTCCCGTCTCGGTATCCCCTCTACAGAGGCTTCCCCAAAAGCACGACGATTGCGCCAAGTCCCCAGTCGTTGAGGAGGATGTTGGATTCAAAATAGACGAACTACTTGGTGAAGATGTTTACCTTGCCGTCTTTAATGTGTAGTGAAGTTCCAGGAGGATATCGGCGCTTATGAGGTGTTCCTCCATGAGATGTGGCGCCATGAGGTGTGTCTCCATGATATGGGGCGCCCCGGGGTGTGGCTCCATGGTCTTGGTAGCGTCGTGGATGCCGGTGCTACGAGCTTTGCACCATAGTCTATTCATTGTAAACTCCGACAGTTCGCGTCTTGCGCGTCTCCTGATGTTTGCGCCATGTATCTTGACTCACTGGTTGTATCACCACGAAATTTTTACACGTGGTAGTAGACATCCAGGGAAGTGTTGTGTTCAAAAATCTCTTCGAGGCTCCTCGTAGATTTTCCGCAGTACTCGGCGTGGTCTTGCACATGATTCCTGATTGCGCGTCTCGCGTGTGCTTTAGTGTTTGTGTCGTATCTCCCAATACCCTTGGTGGATTGGTACGAAATTTTAGTATGTGTTGGGAGACATACATAGAAAGATTGTGTCCGAAAATCTTTCCAATATCCCTTGTGGATTTCTCAAACCGGTGGTTTCTTCGCGACGGAAGTTGCTGGCGCAGGAAATTCTGACAGCTCTTCTTTTCTCCAATGTTCACGCCATATTTCTCAAACCACATGGAGTTATTGTATGAAATTTTACCACAAAGTTGTAGACATTAAAACGGAGCTTGTGTATAAGTTTTACCCAAGGACTCCTCACGAGCTCTCCGCAGAAACTGTTTTGGTTTTGTGTGTAAGTTCTGTCCACTTACTTCGGTGTGCTGTAATGTTGGCGCCGTATCTCTTGATCCACGGATTGGATCGCCACGAAAATTTTACACATAACATAATATACCTGAAGGAAGATGTTGTCTAAAATTCACCTTCAGATCTATTGCTGATTTTCCGCGTTGCTCATTTTCGTGAAGGTTGTCGTACATCGAATTTGGTATGTAGTCGTGAGCACGTCTTTGTTTGTCTCCAAAATAGGTTTGCTCCATGGAGACCCAAAATAAAATAATTTCTCCACAATATGGTTTACCGTACTTGGTTGGTATCTCTAACACTGAGGTTGTGGGCGATAGTGTTGATTAGAGTTCTTCCCTTGAGTCTCCCTTCCTTCGAGAGATCTGTAGCGGGCAGTTCCATGCTGTATGGAAATCTCTGGTCGAGTAGGCTCTTCCCATGATGATGAAGCGCTTTGGTAGAGACAAGGGAGCATCTGTTGTACTTCACGCTTCTCTTTGGGTCGTGGCAGCCGGTATCGCTATCGGTACTTGGTGGAGTGAAGAGCGGAGGTGGCGAGGAGTCCCCTGCTATGTTTT
>JAJJMA010163030.1:5379-21967 GCA_023529015.1 Papaver nudicaule | reverse complement strand
TCGCCTTGTTCATAGTGGTTGGGGCCAACGGTGGTAAAGGACATTCATCGGACAACTTTAGACCAATAAAGTGACAATCTTGAACAAACGCGATGATTAGTCTTCTCTTCCTTGCTTGTGTCTCATTGAAAGGTGAAAGTCCGGCGTGAACGTCCAAGAACTCTTATTGTCGAAGTAGTGAACCACACACCTATAAGCATCCGCAATTAGGTGTCCACACACCGGAAATCTCATCCAAAATGCACTATTCATAATGGGAACTCCACCTTGCAAATGAGCTTGAAAATTGATGTACTCTTGGTGTGGTGACGAACCTTCCGACACCAATAAAATGGTCTTGTAATATTGTGCTTGACTCCTTAGTTGGTTTAACAACCCTTGTCTAATATAATTGGTTTGGGTCATGTTTCTCCCCTCCATGGTTGCACCCAAAAATGGCCCTAATTGGTCCGTGACCACATGGTAACCGCAATCACCGTCTCCTTCTACATCATCCATTGACACTATGTATTTACGAATGCAAGCGGGTAGATATGTATACCAATCTTCATAAATAGTGTGGTAAGGGCGAATAAACTTACCATCCCGGTCCTTTATGGGGTTTACCATATGTCCTCCTCTCTTGTACCTAATTGTCTTCTTCCTAACAATGGGTAAGCTTATTTCTTCACCTTGAATGGACGGAGACTTTCCCTTGGAACTCTCTTGAGTCGGATGTAGTGGACCTTTTCCTTTGACATTTGAAGCACCGCTAATGGAACCTTCACCAATTTTAGTCTTGGGACGTTTCATTGACTCTAGTAGCACCGCTTGCAATTCTGCATCCTCTTCATCACCCTCGTATGCTTGATTCACCCACTCAACTCCAATTGGGTCTCTTCCCTTCGATGCAATATTTATTTCCTTGACATTCATCCGCTCTTCCCACCTTGGCACCTTAGTACGTTTTCTACCTTTCCCCGGTCCCTTATCCGGTTCCTCGATATCCAAGTTAGTTTGAGGTTTCACAAATTGTAGGACTTTAGACAACCAAAAGGTCCTTTGACCATCGTTCATTCTATCGTAAAAGTTGATGATTGCCTCATATTGGTAGGTGTTGCGAAGCTCGGCTTGTTCATCTTCGTCTCCAATTGGTTCATGGAAAGAGAGTTGTTTCCAAAAAGGGTGAATGTCCTCGAGTGGTATCACACCATCGACGTATTTAGCGAACATGTGCCGGCATGGTAGTCCCATGGATGTCCATATTCCACATTCGCACACCTCCGTATAGTTCTCATCCACATACGCCTCCAATTCTTTCATTATCCTTTCAATTGCCCATTTCGACACCTTGAACCAAAGTCGACTCAACCATCTCCCCCATGGGTTCTCTAAGAATTTGGTTATTCTCCTACTCCGGCTTTCTTCAAATTTAGTTTTGATTTTACGGAGATCATCCGTGAAGAGTATGTCCATAGATTTAAAAATAGAAACAAAATTACCATCACCGGTGTGGAGAGTACTTTTGAAACGGTGATGAGAAGACTCCACGGTACTCGTTGCTTCGTTTCCAAGATGTAGGTATTGGTTTGTGAAACAATATACAAACTTAACTTTGATGGCATCTCCAACCACTCCTTTTTCAAGTAATTCACGACTTCCGGAAAACGACCCCAATGTGCCAACAATTTAGCCTTTTGCCTTTCATAATCTTCCACCGTTGGTGACCATACCAATGTTTCCCAATCACCCCCAAATGTCTCCCAGATTTTCTTATTCTTAATGAAGTCAATCTCCATTTGTTCAAACTCACGTTTTTGTTGATCTAATGGTAGTTTCTTGATCCTTAATTTTTCTCCCGTTTTGGGTGGCCAAATTATCTTTTTGCATTTTACTTGCACACTATTCCAAGCGTGGTAGGTGCAAAGAAGGTGGTGAGCTTTAGGAAATACCTCGCCAATAGCATTGATTAGAGCTTGTTGTTTGTTGGTGAGGATAACCATTGGAGAACGATCTTCGGCGTAAAAAAGTTTAACTTGTTGAAGTGCCCACACATAACTTTCTTCAAGCTCATTTTCCAAGAAACAAAAAGCCACCGTAAACGATGATTTAGTAGAAGTTTGGCCTACGACGTTCAATAGTGGAAGCTTGTATTTGTAGGTGCAATCTATTAATAAGATTTGTGGATTGCAACGTGCCAACTTGATGAAGTCCGGATTAGCCAATAGTAGATGTTTAACTTTTTGCTTCCCATCCGGTGTCTTCTCCTTGAGGTCAAAGAACATTGTGTATTTTTTCTCCTCCGCCAAGACCATCACTTGTTGCATTACATCCCTATTGCAAGAGTCCATCTCTTTAAACCTTGAGAGGGCATTGTAAATGGTATTCAATCCAAAATTATTCTTCTTGTTTGCCTCCTTTAGGTATCGTAGGATATCCAAAGGCTTTATTCCTTGTCTCCACAAACGTTCGACTATCTCCAATTCCTCCGGTTTTAACTTTGAGGCTCGAGCATGGCTAAGCAAAGTCTCCAACGGTTCGTGGTTGTGCATACCACATATGACACTCTTCAAGAAATACCTCTTCTCATGATCAAGCCAAAATTGAAGCTTGAAAGGACAATCGGTCTTTATGGTGCGGCTTATTGGCTTAGGCCTGTTGGGATGCTTTCTCTTGTAAGAGGTACCCTTCTTCCAATGATTTCTGTACCTTCCACTACACTCGCAAACCATTTGGAAACAATAAGGTCTAACTTGTCCGTTTTGAACAACACTACACAAGATCTTTTCGCCATGTTCTTCCGCCCATGACTTTGCGGCTTCTTTATCAACCCATGTCTACATAGAGGGGAACACAAAGTTAGGACATACAAATGGGGAAAAATGATCAATGAATACACAACTTTGGATAACTCACAAAAACCCACCATGGTACAAACATATGGTTGCCAATGATATGTAGTGTCTTCGTGCAACACTTAATTACGAGGTGGTTGATCCTCCATAGGTACAATGGGAGGCTCTGCTTCATCAGACTCCTCAGGGGTAGCAATAGATTCAATGTAAGGAACTACCTATAAACCAAACGAACAAATATTAGAAATCATACATTGTTTACGCCTCAACAAGTAAACCGTAACAAATAATACGCCTTGGAAAACCAAGGTGTAAACAAAAATACGCCTTGATAACCAAGGCGTAAACCTGGGGTTTTTAGGAAAATTTTGTCAGACTTAATTTACGCCCTGGTTGTCCTTGCTCCAATTGAGGCGTAAATTACACTAAGAGTATTTGACGAAAAACAAATATTTACGGTCCAATAACCAAGGCGTATATCCAAAATGTGTCAAAAAATATTGAGGCGTAAACGGAAAAACCAAGGCGTAAGTTCTGGTTTTACGCCTCATCCACTGGGACGTAAATTGTGCATTCAATATTTCCATGCAACTTACGTCTCAATGGCAGGTTGTCGTCCTAGGCGTAAAATGAGTGTACGGCACAGTTTCCCCAAATTCCACTTTTTACGCCTCAGTTGGGAAGAATCTTGAGGCGTAAATTTGTTTTACGCCAAATTTACGCCTCAGTTTGAAGGTCAAACCAGACCGTAAACAGTGCCGCCCAACTCACAAAAATCACAAAATCTACGTACTAAAGATGATTACATGCAAAAATATTACAAGCAAAGGTATACCTGGGTGTTAGAAGCTAGTTCATCCTCATAATCTTGTTGATACTTGTCTCTTTGGAGATCATGGAGTGATTCTTCGGTTTCTTGAGTTAACCACACTTTCCCACTCAACAAATAATGCAATGTAGAGTCCACACCTTCGTTTGGACAGTAGATTTTGTTGTTGTAATCTATTGGAGTCTCCGGTAGCTCGAAATCGGTGTTTGAATCACTCATTTTGGTTGAGTGATTCAAAACTTAGAGATTTTTGAAGAACAAAGTTTTGTTTTTTCTCTCTCTCCTTCTTTCTCTCTAAGAGCAAGCACTATGGTTCTCTATTGCTTCTCTATTGAATAGAGAAAGGAGAAAGCAGAAATGGCGAAAAAATGGCAACCTCTATGGTCTTAGCTATTTGGAGACGGAAATTGGATTTCCGCAGTGTTTTTGTGCGGAAATCCGATTTCCGTAAAAAAAATTCTGCGGAAATCCGATTTCCGCCCAGTCAAAGCTTGACTTTTGACCGACGGAAATCAGATTTCCGTAAATAATAGGTTTTTAGACAGGAACCCTGCGACCTGCTGCTCATTTGAGTTTCTCTTCTTCCTCGTTTTCTCTTCTTCTTCTCCCACAAAATTTCAATTTTGATCAATTTGGAGTCCAAATTTACCAACCAAATCAAAAGGGTGCGTTCACTAATCAAGGAAGGTTATATACAAACAATCGATTTCAGTTTTCATCAAGAAATTTTGATAAAGGTGAGTTCTTTAATTCTAGGTTTCCAAATTGGTTTTTTTTTGTTTGATCATGATTTTCAATGTATTTGAATGATTAAATGCAACCAAATCAAGAAAATGATGTTCTTCTAACGTATATATACCATAATTGCATGAAACCCTTTGGTGATTGTTATTGATTTAGGTTAAATTTGCTTGAAATGTTGAAATGGTATGAAATTGCTTGAAATTTGATGATTTATGATGGAATTCTTGTTGATGGACCTATCCAATTGTTGTTTGTATTACATTTGATCATCAATTGTTGATTGTATTGCATTTGATGTTGCTCTTATGCATTGTAGGATTGAATTGTTGTTCAACATGATCCCTACTATAGATGCAACTACAATCGTATCGTCGGAGCACTTTCATAGGCATGTTAGAAAACTTCCTCCGGAAGCAGACAAGGGTCAAATCAATACCCGAGGTAGCGCCGCTGGTCTTCCTGACCTATACAAAATTGTAAGTCGACATCCGGAATGTAAGAGAATCGTCGATAATTGTGGATTTGGCAGGATATTTGAAGTAGAGTATCCAGGGAGTGCTGATAGTAGATTGGTAAGCGCCATTGCTGAGAGATGGTGGTACACCACGCATACCTTTCATGCTCCTAGATTTGAAATTGGGTTGACTCCTTGGGATTTTACTATGCTTACATGTATAGCTGTTGGTAAAGGTGAACTTATTGATTTGATCGATTTCAGTTCGAAGGATTGGCCAGAATTTGGCCATATATACACTGATTTTCTACTTCCGTTGGTAAAACCACCAAAGAAAAAAGATAGAGATAACACCGTGCAAGAAGAACAACGAACAGGTCCGGAGGTTAATCAACAAGGATATTATGTGGTTACTGATGATGAAACTAGAGACCACAGAAGATGAGTTTTATGTATGGTGGAAAAGCCATTCTATTGGACCTTATTTGCCCACAGTTGTGCATGCTGGGAATGTCTATGTTGCGCGTGTGGAACCTCCAATTCGCGATCAACCGAGCCTTACTCAATGTACATATGTTCCAGAGTATATTTCAACTCTCCATCCACGGTTTCCAATTGAGGAGCCGCCTTATGCTGTCATTTGTGGCAATGATGGTAGAGCAATGAAAAGAATGCTAGGCGAGGAGTACATGAAGGAGGTACACCAATATGATGCGTCTGTGGGTACAGCGGTAAGTATAAATATAAATACTACTTTATGTTTGAATTGCGATATTTTGTTTTTATTCATATCAAAATGCTATAATACGATTGGGGTCATGAAACAGGAACAATGGTGCAAGTATAGTCAGCATCTCGTCAACAAGTATGATGCACTGAACAGTTTTATGTATGACCATACAGCGGACCTCCACCATCAAATGGAGGGATCTTCTAGCTCTAGTTCAGTTCGTCGGGAGCTACCTTACATTGGTCCTTGGGAAGCTTATCATCCGTTCTATGAGAGTGCAAGTACCAGCAGTAATACCAGTAGTTTTGTTAGGGAAACTCCACCCGGAGATTTTTATCGACCCCAAGAAGCACCTACGACTTCTCAGTCATCGCATGATTACCAACAATTTCCTTTATCTCAATATCGGAGCCAGCAATTTGTGCAACAAACTGAACAATATGTGCAACAAACTTGGCCACCTTGGCCACAAAGTACTACTACTACTAACCCGAATGCTGACTGGGACATGGCTGAGGGTGAGGGAGTAGGAACGTTCACTGGATTGCTCAACAACCCGAATGCTCGAGATTTTTAGTTTAGTTGTAATCTATTGAAAACTTATTATTTGCTAACTTGAAACTTGTAATTAATATCAGTACTTTTTATTTTGCTAACTTGATTGGTACATGACTAGATAACTTGCGATTACAACTACATTGCAAAGATGAAAAAAAAACTACTAATATCTTGCCAAATAGATTCCATCACGTTGCTCTTAACATTTAATAACACATTATTGTAAATCCTTGATCTTTAACATTCACCAAACACGAATGCCCGGTTATTGAGCTCATAATATCGAGCAAGAGATAGAGTGACCAATTCTTCGGGTGACGCATTTGTATTTGTTTGGTACATAGCTCTCATAATTCGACAAAACTCGGAGATGTCTCCACTAATGCGGTTCCATCGCCTTCTAATTCTTTTTCTATCTCTACCATTTGGATTGTTTGAAACTCTCACGAACACATCAAAAACACGATTCCAAAACGCCGGTTGCCAAGGTTCCACTTCTCCCACCATACCATTCATTCGGCTATGAATGAAAGAGTAAGTAATTGCTAGATCTTCTAACTTGGTGTAATTGGTCGCCATTTCGATTTGGTGATGAAAAAAATTTGAAAATTTGAAGGGAGAAAGAAAGAATCAATAGAAACAAGATTGATTGGGGTGGATTTGTCAAAGAGAGTGAATTTTCTTATATAGAAGAGATCCCAACGGCTATTTTTTTTGAATTTTGAAAAAAAGAGTCGTTGGGATCTGACGGTCATGAAAAAATAGAAAGATGGATGGTTGGATGTTGAGGTGTAGAGGGGGTGTAAGGAAAAAAATGTCAAACGGTATTATTTACGGGACGGAAATCCAATTCCCGCATGACTTCTGGGCGGAAATCGGATTTCCGTAAAAAGTTTTTGGCGGAAATTGGATTTCCGCCCTGCGGGAATTGGATTTCCGCATCGCTTCTCTATCTCTATTGCCTGCTACGGATTGGTAGCAGGCAATAGAGAAGCCAACCAATTTCTCTATTGAATAGAGAAATTTTGCACCATAGTAGTTGCATTTCTCTATTCAATAGAGAAGTCTCTCCAAATAGAGAACCATAGTGCTTGCTCTAAATCAACTCTAAAACAAATGAATTTCTCTCTAAAATTTTTATCAACTTAACTATATAGATTATGATAATCATGATTACCACTAATCTAATGATAATCAAACACTAACAAAACTTAATTTAAAGGGTAAAACTGTCCATTTTATAAGGGGTTTTTGGTTTTGGGTTTTGATGGGCCTATTTTTGTTTCGGGTTGAAGTGCCAAAAAAAAAAAAAGTGCAGTGCCAAAAACAGCGCATCAAAATAAGCTTGTAGGATGGTAAATTGTTGGGCTCGGCTGTTCCATGCGCTTTTCCTTAACAGCCCAGAATGTCCTGCTCAGCGGGGTTTAGTTTCCAACTCAGGTGATTCATGCCCGCTCTTCTGTAAGTTCACTCTCTCACCGTTTCCTCAACTAGTAGAAAGGCTGAAATCCATGCAGACATAGTTGACCAAGACAGAACATTTACATAGATTTTGAAACCTAAAGATAGGTGGAGACTTAAAGTTGGCCCATTCAGAGATGGACATTAGTATCTGTAACCTCTCCTCACTAACTGTGCTACATGGCACTAGCTGTCTAGCTCAGCCATATGACCTTGTTCCCAAGTGTCTCATTTCTATTCCTAACCCCCTAAAAAGTTAACTTATCCAACCGGTTAGCATTGCTAAATGGATAAAACCAAGTAAAAAGTTTGAGTTGTTGAAATCTGTTTTAAGCAGGCAAAGTCACGTGGCATAAAACACTGATGAGTGTAAGTAAAATATTTTTTGAAATGTAAACAACAATCCTCTTATGTGTAACCTCGCATGTAAGTTTACATTCACACGTGTTGTGGAACCAATTCCAGGGGGTATGAACCCTGAAAATTTCAAAATTTGGTCACCGTTTTCTAACCCCCTTCTCTCTCAAGCTTCAACCTATCACCGCTTCTCAAAAGAGTTTCTGTTTTGTGAAACCCAAAGGCAACACCACCATCCCAAGCCATTTGCCAATGTACGTGTCCTTTCTCACCCAAAACCTCTTCAACACGTACTCATAACACAACCCCATCTGTCAGTATCTCTCTCACTTTTCTCCTTCTTTTTAAAATTTTGTTTCTCATTCTTTTTCTTCCATTCCTCTCATTGGTAGTATTATCCATTGCCCCAAAACATAGACTTCCTCTCCCTCTCTTGTTTTTGTCACTCTAGAAACCATGATGGTTAATCCTATCAACAACCCTTATCATCAAGCTTCTTCGACTTCTAAGCTAGATGAAATCATGTCAAGGTATAGACCCATTGCTCCAAAACCCATACTAGAAGGCTCTGAACAAACAGATAGTAGTACTGCAAATACATCAACAAGCTTACAAATCAGTAACAAGAAAGTGAGAAAGAGAGGTAGATATGGACTCTCATCTTCAGCTGCAAGAAAAAGAACAAGAACTACTGCACCAACTCAGCTCCATGGACCTTCTTCCGCCTCCGCCACCACTTCTTCTTATGGTCTTTCTTTACAAGGCTTCAACACACGCCTGTTCTACTCACCACCACCTCAGGAAGCCCCTCTCCAAATAGAAAAACAACCCATAATGAAATTGGTTAGATTTCCTCTTCCCTCATTTTCTACCTCTTCAATTCCTCCTCTTCCTCACGATTTGCATGGAGTGAGTAAGTTGAACGGATTCACCAACTCCACAATTACAACTGTTGAAATCCCAAAGGAAATGGATCTTTTGAAGACGCTGCATGGAGGACAAGTTTCACCGGGTCAAGTTTCTAACTCGGGCTGTGGGTCTAGTAATCTTATTGCTCCTCAGCCCGTTAGACCAGTTGGGTCAAGTATTAGCGTGGGATGTATCAGTGAAAATCAAAATTCAAGTTCTACTGCATGTGTAAAGAAGCAACAACCTGAGGAAGTTGAAGCTGAAGTCGAATCGGATACTTTACCGGTTGTTGTATCGGATTCGAGAAATAGAGTTCGGTTAGCAAACTCGGCGTTCAAAGAAATGGTAGGACAACCAGAATGTGTTTGGCTTGATTCAATGGGGGCTAATAGTGAACAATCGACAAGTAGAGGTAGTGCATGTAAGAGAATTAGTGGAGAAGTTATGTTGGATTTGTCGAATTCTCGGGTACCCGTTTCATCAAATGGGTTTTCTTGTAATGTTAAGGTTGAATGGGGTAGAAATGGGCAGAAGAGTTGTGTTTGTGCTCCTTGTAATGTCATGAAACTCTCATGTGAGTCTAAAGATTATCTCTTCACTTGGAGAATTCATACCACAGACATTCGAGAAGAATCACCCAATTCTTAAGCTTAAATAGTTTCTTACTTTGTAATTTATGCTTGTATTATATTATAGATTATGCTGTATGAATTTAACTTTGTTGTGTAATGTTTCATTATTTTCCCGAGCAAAAAAAAATGTTTTTAAACTTCATGGTACTCCTCTCCAGATTAATTGAGCTGATTAAAGTTTGCGGGAGAATTGTTTTTGATTGTTTTTGCCAATTTTATTTTTGTAGATAGCATATTAGAAAATTTTAAAAATAATATATTTAAAATACTTGCATAACGATTATAACATAACTATGAAATTATAAATATTTGGATTTTTTATAAAATTATAAATATGGATTTCAAAATATTTGGATTTTTATAAAATTATGAATATGACAAAGTAAAATAGGTGGAGAAAAGAGAGTATTTTATTGATAGATGTGTATCATTACATAGACGTAGTATCCTTTATATACAAGTAAAGGGGAAATCTTAAATCTCTAGTTGGATCGCACATCCATGGACCATAAACCCTACAACACTTCTCTTTGTGCCGTTCAAAAGTAAAACTCCAAATGTGTCGCTTTACTAAAACCTTAACAAGGAAAAACCCGATGGGACAAAACCTTGAAAGAAGAAAGAGTATAACTCTCAAGTCTTGGTAAGCTTCTCTGCTGGATTAGCTTCAAATGTAGTGCTTCAAATGTAGCTCTCTCGTCGATGATGCTAAGTCAATTGCCTCATTAAAACCTAGTTAGGAAAACCCAAAGGGACAAAGCCTGAACTAAGGAAAAATAGTACAATATTATGAATACTTAGAACAGAGTTGGACTCGCACATGTTGTCTCGTTAAAACCTTGACAAGGAAAACCCAGTGGGACAAAACCTTGACGAAGGGAAAAGAGTACAACGCGATAATTCCTGATGTACTCCTTTGCTCTTGCTGAATAACACTCTTGCTTCTTGCTGGAAGTTGTTGCGCTTGACATACTATCGTGTTCGTTTCTTTGATTTCGACTTTGTTCAGTAATGTCAATCCAATATTCAAGTCTTCAACATTCAGCATATACACCAGGTGTAGTTGTTTCCGTTGTCTTGCTAAAAACCTTGTCGAGTAACAAAACCTTGGATTTTCTTCTTCTTTAAAATCTCTCCTACTAATTGCGGAGGCATTTAGCCACAAATTTATTCAAAAATTCAAAACTGTTCAACCGTAATACAATGTTTATTTTATATTTAATTCAAAAAAATGTTTATTTTATTGGAAGTTAAGCCGTAGTGGTTTTATCGAAGTCTTGTACCAAAAAAAAAAAAAAAAAAAAGGTTTTATCGAAGTCAATGAAATTGGGCTGTAAACTGTAATGCTCAACTGATGGGACAATCATAGCGTTTCACATTTGAATAGATTACTAAACTCGCGGGAACCAGGGGAACATACAATAGAAAAAAAAAAAAAAATTCCAATCCAAGTAGGTAAGACAGCTATTTCAACTTACCCAATTATTGCATACAATAAATAAGACGCAAATTATGTGCAGTATTATCGGGGCATGTTCATTGGCTTCGTCACATCTTTCTCTATACTGCTGTATTGACCAGAACCACCCGAGGTGTAAGAGCTTATTGGTACTGAGTAGAGGTCAGTTGGCTCATCAATGAACACAGTAGGCTTTTTCTCATGGTTTTGTTGATTATTTGCACCGGCCCGGGTCTCTGATTTACTTATGATTTCTAGCTCCGCAGCCACTTGTTTCATCGTGGGTCTACATTCACCCACAGTATTAAGGCATTTCCTCGCAAGCTCAGCAACTGCAATGACATGTTCCTGGCTCCCTTCATTCGCCACTCGAGGTTCAATAAGCTTAAAGACGTCATTCCTTTCCATCGCATGAATGAAAACTGAAGCTAGACTTCTTTGTTCCTTGGATCGATTAGGAGAAAGAGGTTTTTCACCGGTTAAAAGTTCTACAAGGACTACGCCAAAACTATAGACATCGCTTTTATCTGTCAACTGACTGGTGTGAAAGTATTCTGGATCTAAATACCCTAATGTTCCCTGTACTAGTGTGTCTATTTGGGTTTCACCTAGGGTATTCAACCTCGACGCTCCGAAATCAGATATCTTTGCCGTGTAACTTTCATCTAAAAGTATGTTTGCGGATTTGATATCCCTATGAATAATGGGTACAGAAGCAGCTGAGTGCAAATATGCAAGTGCTCCTGCACTTTCTATTGCAATTCTCAAACGACTTTTCCAAGAAAGGGAAGCAGAGGATGACTTCCCATCTGCCTTGTTGTGGATGTGTTGAAAGAGGGTGCCATTCGAAATGTACTCGTATACAAGCAAAGGAACTTCAGTTTCTAAGCAGCATCCCAAGACCTTCACCACATTTCGATGGTTAACCTGAGCCAAATAACAAGTTCATTGATAAATTGTTCAATTTGGCTTTCATCAATTACCTTCGACTTTTTAATGGCAACTACTCTTTTATCTGGTAGAGTTCCCAAATAGACGGTTCCAAAACCTCCTCTACCAAGGATCAGTTTATCACTGTAGTTTTCGGTAGCCGTTTTTAATTCTTCTGCCGTGAAGATTCTTGTAGCCTCCACACCCCCTTCATATGATGATAGTTGTTGTTTTAAGAGCAACCCGCCATTTTGTTGAAAGAATTTTTCTTTAAGTTCGTTTAGTTTTCTTCGTTTTAGGCTCAAGTATAGCAAAGAACTTGCAACAATCAGAAATAAGAACCCCAAGCCAATACCTACATTGACATTTACTCAATCAAGTAAATCTATCATTACAAATTAAACATTATCTAATCCAAAAAAGATGGAATGCACGCTGAGTGATCGCGATCACTGTGAACAGTGAGCGAATTGGGGCAGCTAAATGCTAATTGGGGCCCCCCTCCTAATTTGGGGCCTCCATTTACCCGCCCCAATTGGCACTGTTCACAGTGCTCGCGCGAGCACTTAGCGTGCACCCAAGCACGGTTGGAAATAGAGACTAATACATACCAAGAGTGACTTTTAATATAGGAAATTCCTTGTTTTTGAGAATACAACCAATTCCTCCTTTCTTTCCGTCTCCGTGGTAGCCCTTTGGACAAGTACAGTTGTAACTTCCTAGTGTATTTGTGCAAATTCCATCACAAGGATTGTTGTCTTGATCCTCACACTCATTCACATCTGTTAACCATAAAACGAAAAAATAAGTTAGCATAATAAATTCAATAAATATGCAACGTTGATGGGGTTGGCGATGCAAATTTGACATAAAAATTGTTTTTGTGCCCCTATGTGCGCTTATTCACATAAAAAAATTGCTCAGAGGTTTAAAGAATTGATTAAATTGTAAGAACAAATTTTGCTTAAAGGTTTAAAGAATTGACAAAATTGTAAAAAGACTTGTAATTTATAAATTCATACCTTGGCATCCCGGGCTTAGATATGGATTCCCCATGAAACCTGTATTACAAGTGCAAAGATATCCAGGAACTTTGTCTGAATTGAGACAATTACTGTTCTTTTGGCAAGCATATGTAGCCAAATCTTTTTGGGCTTCATCGCACGTCTTGTTACTAATAGCCCAATCAAGCACAGTTGGTATCTCTCCACCTTTGGTAAGAAAATTTGTTCCCATCAAATCTGAAGCGTTAAATGTGTACTTATCAAGCTCACCTATGAATGAATAACTGCAAGGATTGAAGGATACACTCTCTTTGGTTGAGTTCATTGAATCCCCATAGTTTAGAAACCTCTTGATACCTTTAGGAAATGCTACTTGACAACACCCACTTCCAGAACAAGACCCATCTACAATGTTTTCCCTAGTTTGACATGACGTGACGCAACTTGTGGTGAAGTTAACATTTGGATCGTAAATGAACCCCATGGAGTAACAACCAATCCCGAATAATCTGTTCTTGGTGGATGAAAGTGTAAAAGGGGTATTTCTCATACTCATGAATTTGGGTGATTCATTTACGGTAGTCTCGCCAGTTTTGTATCGGTAACACGTTGCCGCCGGTGATTGTTTTACACGCAACTCAGTCTCTGATATACTTGTTAGCTCAAACATATAACGTTTACCTGAAGTTAAGTTTAGGCCAAGCCATAAGAACGGTCTTGGAGGGTTGAAAGATGTATTGCATGTGATGTTGTATTGCTGCATTCCATCTCCAGTAAAGGAACAACCATTCTCACTGGGACCTATACCAAATGGGTATGGAATTGTGAGGTTACCGCAATTGGCTTGGCATCCAGGCTTTGTCTGCGGCAATGGAGTTGTTGCTGATGCTATTGCTAGCCTTGAGAGCTGCAACAATAATAAGAGTTGCAGAAACATAGTTGTAGACATTAAGACTCTACTTTGTGCTATTCTTTCTGAGACTTTGATGGAAATAAACTCCGATGGGTTTTGAACTTCGGATAAAATATAAAAATGTCGCAAAAAGTGAAAGTTGACTGAACATTCAATTATGTGATTAATCATGTAACAATAAATAATTGTGTAGATGGATTATACGGCTCATTTGACTTTTCTTTGTTCATTATGGTAGCGGGTGGCTTAGCATTGACTTTTTATATCCGGGAATGAAGATGATATCGACTGGTCATACCTTTTGACTGGCTCTATAAAATATCTTGGTTCCTAACTTGCTTGTTGGTGTTGCGCTAATCGATCCGACGATTAAACATTGTCTTAGATCAGATTACGGTCATAACCTTTTTGATCTCTGGGAGAGTAAAAAAGTCAATTTCTCAGAAATGATATCTCACAGAAAGAGACATTCACGATTCACCTCTGTCTTTGCATAATATTGACTTTTAACACCTAAAAGCAAAACTGAATGCGAGGCTGTGGATATATATCTATAAGAGCAAAAGCATTGGTTGCATCAAAACTCAAAACACAAGTGCCAATTTTGGGTTTATAGTTGGGTTTTGATGTGAAAAACTACAGCTATCACACTAAACCTATTCCCATAAAGCATTTCAAAAAAAGTTCAACATAAGAAGTGATTTTAAATCACGTTTCTTACACATGAAGTGATTTTAAATCACGTTTCATACATAAATGTGAATAAATATCACGTTGTTCAATTTAAACGTTAATTCAAATCGCGTTTCTTAGGTCGACGTGATATAGTTTCACATATCTTTTAAACGTGATTTTTACTGACGTTTACAATTATACGTGATTTTTAATCACGCCCCGCTATCTGCACACCAAACCCATTTTGTACACTACATTTGGTGCAAAAAGGGGCTGATTATAGGTTTAGTGTTTAGGATTCCCAACCGCTGCCGATGGGTTATCCCAAATATAGCGTTATAGTGCAACCACTGCTTTTGCTCTAAGGAGTAAGGGTCCGTTTGGCATCGTAAAGTCTGATGGAGTAGAGTAAGTGGTTAAGAAAAAATCTTTCACCGGAATGCAGTGACGGAGCCAAGATTTTTGGTTGGGTGGTGCATTATGGAATAATTTTTTACCTTACGTCGTCTTGCTCCTTACACCCCAGTAATTATAATTTACATCATACACAATAAATAAAAATAGTAAATTGAATAAATGAATCTATCATGCTAAGAAAATCAAATTGTTCAAGAAGCGAAAACATGACGATACAACAGGGAACGAAAGTAATCTAGAAACTAAGGGGGAGTTGAGTGATAAAAATTATGTCAAGGTTGTTGCTATTGAGTTGTTTAAATATTGCAAGGATTCAAGTGTTAAATGTTTAAAATTTTCAGCAGCGCAACTAGTGTGACCAAAGAGTTTAACCACGCTACAAGGTATTATTGCGGGTCAATCTATTGGGAACCGGGGACCCAACTAACATTAAGAAGGTTACCATTATTGATTTTTTTTTTGGATTTTGGGCGGTGCCATGGAACCACCCAACCAACATGTGGCTCTGTCCCTGCCGGACTGCAGCCCTTTATTCCACTAGACTAGTTTCGATACTAAATTTATTCTTTCTGATCATCAAATTTAAGATTACTATTATGTGATTAATCACATACCTAGTAGCTTAATCTGGCCAGATGATACAAGGTATTTGACCATGATCTGTTCTTTGGAATTAGTGTAGAAGTTATGTTGGATTTTGTCGAATCCTCGGGTACCCGTTTCATCAGATGATTTTTCTTGTAATGTTAAGGTTGAATGGGGTAGAAATGGACAAAGGAGTTGTGTTTGTTGCTCCTTGTAATGTTATGAAACTCTCTTGTGAGTCTAAGAATTCACACAACAAACATTCGCGAAGAATCACCCAATTCCCAAGCTTAAATATTCGTGTCTTCCTTTCCTTTCTTCTTGCTTCGTAAATGTTGCTTGTACATTATATTGTACGAATAAGCTTAAATATTTTTGATTTCTTGTTTAATGTTTCATTATTTTCCGGAGTCAAAAATGTTATATAGTGTATAAGATGTTTTTCTTTTGTCAAAATGCTTCAATGGTTATGGTTCCACTTGGGTTGTGAAAATTTCACTAACATAATTGTGGAACTCGAATCGAAAGCCCACCTTCACAAGTGGTCAAGGAAAAAGAGGGGGCAAAGAACTCTAGTGGTCAATGATTTTCATCAAGTTAAAACTCACTATTACTTGAATTTTCTTCTTTTCAAAATCTCTCCTACCATGTATATACACTTAACTTTAAATGCATCTAAGAATTTGAAACCATCCAACATACAATGTTTATTTTACTGCAAGTTCAGCCGTAATGGTTTTATCAAAGTCAACTGAAATTGGGGTATAATGCTCAACTGAGAGAATCATGTTATTTCACATTCGAATATAGTACCAACTCACGAGAACCAGGGGTAACATACAATGATACAAAACATACAAAATTAATACAATAATAGGAGTACCAAATAGCTCGCCCACATTCATTCTCCCATCAAGCTCGAATATTAGAGCTCGAGGCCCCACCATAGGAATTCTCCACCAATCATAAAACACTTATGTGGGCCCCATGGTCGGTTAAACTCAGTTTGCCGAATAAACCTCACGGTCTCTACTAATCTCCGTCAAAACCCAAGTCATAACCACTTTTTCACGCCTTTCTGCATCTTTGTAGAACCC
>JAJJMA010162983.1:0-11115 GCA_023529015.1 Papaver nudicaule | reverse complement strand
CAAGCTAGTTGTCAGTTTTAGGTGTCAAAACACAATTCTTGATTTAGTCTACTAGAGTTTAGATTTCGGAATTGGGATATAGACAAAGTAGTAGAGACCTTGAAGACGAAGACTGCAATTACAAAGATGACATCAATTATTCTTCATCGACAAAGGTTAGTAGGAGTTATGACTTTTATGGAAATTCTTTTATTCTACTTATTCTATCTTTGGAATAGTCGGCTACTTTAGTAGAGATACAAATAGCGATTAAGATCGTGTTCTTGCCTACATAACCATGTGTTATGATGGTATTTGTTCCCACGAATACTAAGGTTACAAGAATGCATGAGATAGATTCGATACCATGTTTCCATAGCAATGGTTTGCTTGCAAATCACTTGTAGGATATGGATGAATCTAAAGGAGTACTCTTAAGCAAGAGTCCAGTGGATTATAGCTGAGGGCGTATAACACGTCTAAGTACTGGCCCAGCCCAGAACTTCCAGCGGATTTAGTTAAACCCTAATTCTGAGTAACGACGGTTCACAAACCGGTTCGTGAACAGTGACTCCGGAAATTTCTCATGAGTTCCAAAACATCAATTTGTACACGTACATGTACGTGAACCACAAATTCGATGTATTTGGTCGTAATTCATAAGGGCGGTTCACGAACCGCCCAAGGTGAATATTTTCTGGAATTTCACACGGGTTAAACTCTGACTCCTTTATCTCTTAGTTGGACTTGGTTATCACGAATAAGATAAAGATTATCTCTAGTATGTTGGATTTCTATCTTGAAGTGGTTAAGAGCTAATAAACCACTTGGCAGATAAATGTTTAATGAATTCCAATGGAGATAAATCTGTGTTTACTTGGTTTGCAAGTTAGGGTTTACCAAACTTATGGGACAAGTAACTAGTTGCTTTATTCCTAAGCAACATATCTTATTGAGTGCTATAAATAAAGGGTTTCAGGACGAAAAACCACAAGCATCAAGCATACGTGAAGTTTCTCTATGGAATTGATCGTAAACTCTTTTCACTTAGGTAAAAGCTTGTTGTGGTATAGTCATCCTCTATTAGGTAGCAGTTCCTCTGTGGGATTTACCTAACAACTATAAAGACTTCTCTTGAGAGTTGGGAAGCACATGTAGGAGATTGAAACCTTAGTGGTTGAAATCGGATTAACCTGTAACCTTGGTAACCTGATCACGTTCTTGTCTATTCTACGGTCCTTCTCTTCAGTAATAAGGCCATTCAAGAACTGATACGTTACATACAGGGTTGAAGGGAAGCAACGCACGGCTGCACTTGGTGTTGTAAGACCTAGTTATCTCCGGTTGTATAAGTTTCTTAAGTGATTCTTTTTTCAACTGAGGTAGAGACAAGTTGGGCATAGTTTACTCGGTTTACTTGTCAGCCCCCGCTTGTCAGTAGATTTGCGTATGACCTGGAGCAATCCGAAGGAAGTCACTTTGTGTATGTCAAACTGATAGAGGACAGTTCAAACATACAGTTGATAATTGAGGTTGCAAAGCCAGAATTATTGACACAAGCCTTTAACAACGGTTAAAGCAACTCATAGGCCTGTAAAGGACGTCAACTAGGGGAATCAAGTGCGTGACGATCTCTGGGGGATTTAGAGACGTAAGGAGTGCGATAGTAGCCAGTTCGCTTGGAGGGCTAGAATTGGTCTCTGCTATATCCCAGACCGAAGTCTTATAGTAGGCTAGTGTTTGTAGACAGTTTGTACTGTGCGGTGTTCAATCTGGACGAGGTCCCGAGGTTTTTCTACAGGTCGTAGTTTCCTCGTTAAAAAAATTTCTAGTGTCTTGTGTGCTTTACTTTCCGCATTATATTCTCTGGTTATATAATTAAAGCAAACACAAGAAGTACGTTATCATTAACCTGATTGTTGTCCCCAATCCATCCAACGGATTTACCAAGACTTTGTTTTGCGTCGGACTGATCCCTTGTGATCCAACTCAGGTTATACAGATCTGGATATTGATTTTTGAGATCGTCCAGGTATGACCATAAGACTCACGAGCCCAAACAAAAAGTTGGTAGTATTTCGGTACCCCTGCTTTTTCAGTTCCCATAATACTAAGGTTACAAGATGCATGAGTTAGATTCGATGCCCTTTCTAGTGCATTGGTTTGCTTGCAAATCACATGTATGAAACGGATGAATCTAAAGGAGTACTCTAGAGCAGAGTCCAATGGATTATAGCTGAGGGCGTATTAACACGTCTAAGTACTGGCCAGCCCAGAACTTCCAGCGGATCCAGTTAAACCCTAATCTGGGAAACAACGGTTAACGAAACGGTTCGTGAACAGTGACTCCAAAATTTTGTTCTGAGTTACAAAACATCTATTTGTACACGTACATGTACGTGAACCAAAGATTTGATGTATTTAGCCGGAATCCAGTTGGACGGTTCACGAACCGTCCAAGTGAATATTCTGTGGGATTTCAAACGGGTTAAACTTCTGACTCCTTTATCAGCCTTTCTTAGTTGGACTTGTGCTTATCAGAATATCTTATGTGGTCCATCTAACGAGTCTCAAAGTGTCAATAAGATAAAGATTGTCTCTGGTCTGTTGGATCTCTATCTTGAAGTGTTTTTGAGCTAACAAAACACTTGGCATATAAATGTTTATAGATTTCCAATTGAGATAAATCTAGGGTTTCTTTGTGTGCAAGTCAAGTAACGGGTTCGTTTACACGGGCACTTGCTAACTTGTAGGTTAAGAAACTAGTTGTTTTTTTCCTAAAAAAACTATCTTATTAATTGCTATAAATAGAGGGTTAAAGAACGAAAACCACAAGCATCAAGCATACGTGAAGTTTCTCTGTGGAATTGATCGTAAACTATTTGAACTTTGGTGTAAGCTTGTTGTGGTATAATCATCCTCTATTAGGTAGCAGTTCCTCTGTGGGATTTACCTAACGACTATAGAGACTTTTCTTGAGAGTTGGGAAGCACAGGTAGGAGATAACGTACCTCTGTGTTTGTTATTGGAATAACCTATAACCTTGGTAACCTGATCACGTTCTTGTCTATTCTATGGTCCTTCACTTCTGTGGTTCTTGTCTATTCTACGGTCAATTCAAGAACTGATACATTACATACAAGGTTGAAGGAAGCAACGCACAGCTGCACTCGGTGTTGTAAGACCTATTGAGCTCCAGTTGTATAAGTTTTTTATGTGATTCTTTTTACAACTGAGGTAGAGACAAGCTGGGCATAGTTTACTCGGTTTACTTGTTAGCCCCCGCTTGTAAAGCAGATTTTCGTATGACCTGGTGCAATCCGAAGGAAGTCATTTTGTGTATGTCAAACTGAAAAGGACTATTCAAACATACAGTTGATAATTGAGGTTGCAAAGCCGGAATTATTGACACAAGCCTTTAACAACGGTTAAAGCAACTCCTAGGTATGTAAAGGACGTCAGCTAGGGGAATCAAGTGCGTGACGATCTGTGAGGGATCTAGAGACGTAAGGAGTGCGACAATAGCCAATTCTCTTGGAGTGCTTGAGTTGGTCTCTGCTACATCCCAGACCGAAGTCTTATAGTAGGCTAGTGTTTGTAGACAGTTAGTATTGTGTGGTGTTTATTCTGGATGAGGTCCCGAGGTTATTTTATAAGTATTAGTTTCCTCGTTAAAAAAATCTCTGGTGTCTTGTGTGCTTTACTTTCCGCATTATATTCTCTGATTATATAATTAAAGCAAACACAAGAAGTACGTTATTAATAACCGTCGAGTAGGTTCGTAATCCATCCAGGGGATTTGCCAAGATTTATCTTGAGTTGGACCGATCACTTGTGATCCCACTTCGGTTATCAGATATGGATATTGATTTTTGATATCGTCCATATCTTACCATAAGACTCACGAGCCAAAACGAAAAGTTGGTTGTATTTCGGTACCCCTGCTTTTTCAATTGGTATCAGAGCCGGTAAACACATTAAAGGCGTAACTGTCTGTGTTTATCGAGGTTCGTGACTATGGATCCTAGTACTAACTCTACACCTGAGGACACCACTCCAACACCATCTTGTGGAGAACAACCAACAGAGGTTGTCAAATTGAGTGATAATCCTTACTCTTTCATTATATCAGATGATTCTGATTCATACCTTAAAAGAAATACAGCTAAGGAAAGTAGTGGGCTCATTAGGTTCATGAAATTTCAGGCTTCTGAAATCTCACGACTGAAGGCCATAGTAAATTCCCTTTTGGATAAAGTCAATGAACAATAATCTTTGGCTATGTCCCTAACCACAGAGATCTCACTACTAAAGAGGAAAGGTCATTCATCTGACTCAACACTGAAAAGTGATAATCCTCATAACCAAAGAAAGTCAGTCAGAAAAGACATCAAGAACTCGTCGTGGCAAAATTATTGGAAAGAAGGTGACATCTTCCCACACCTCTGATAAGGTGACTAATTCCACTCATCATTCTGATGATAACAGTACCCACAAAAAGAGTTTTAATGAAGGTAAAAAACATGAGAAATCATGTAGTTTCTGTAAAAGAAAAGGACACCTTCAGACTGAATGTAATAGCCAAAAGAGGAAAAAACGAGTTGCTCAACTCCAGCACACATTAAATCTTGTTCTAAAAAATGTGTCTAAACTCTCTAAGCCATATTCGGGGACAAGGAATAAGGCAATTAAGAGAAGATCCTCACCTATGATTGAAAGTCATAGTAGAGCTATTCCATATTCTATAAGGAAAAAACCTCACGAAATGTGGAACATGATGCCTTTCTCGTCCGTGACCACTAAGAGGTGAATTCCTAAGAGAGAAAACTCTGAGAGCAATCAACCTCGATTCTCCAATGAACTAATAAGCCTGAATAATAACAACAAGATGTTGTCAGGATATACTATGCTCAACAAAGACCTTGTAAAACAGGTTCATGGAGCTAGAAAGTTGTCTAGAGGATCATCAGATATAGAGCCATATCTTGATGATAGTAACTTCTACGATAACTTTGGAGGAAGACAATCGAGAAGGTTTAGATCAGGTGAGTATCCCAATACTCACCACAACACTCAAAATTAAGTGTTCAAAACAATTTCCTTATCTTAGTACTGAAGGAGAAAGAAATATTGATCAGGGATGAGAAACCCTGATAATGATCTGTACCACTCAGAATAGACACCTGAGTGATCAATGATGGTTGTATCAAAACCAGATTGAAGAACGTATGGACTCCCATAAAAAACACCAAGCCCACTGGGCTGACGGGTTCAAAAGAATGACTATCTGTTACCCAAACGGTTCCCGAACCGTCTGGGAGTGTTTTTCTGTACAAAAACTCAAATTCGCTGAAAACAAGCTTATCTGCGAAAAGAGTCACTCAAATTCAAATTGATCACGTTCAGCGATTTCTAAAACACAAACACAAACCCTAAGGGACTCTGGGGGTGCAAAAATTTATGAGATATGAGTTAATCCTTTCTTGGTATTCTTATATAAATACCACAATACTTGAGAAATAATTATTCAAGTATTTTATCTGCTATCTCATCTAATAATGGAGAAGTATAGCAATGCCAAGGGCTCAGAAGAGAAGGAAAGAAAGGAAAAGACTCTGGATGAAAAGGAAGAATGCCTTGACTTTCATGAACATCAACCTTGGATCTACTCTTATCATGCATATGAATATGAGAAATTGGATCAGGATGTTCATATATCAGTTGATATTGTCTGGCGATTCTTGATTGACTTTGAAGCTATGAAAGTCAATACCATGGATACTACAAGAAAGAATGTATTGCTTAAGTCCCAGATGGAAGCAGTAAATAATGAGCTAGCTCTCATGAAAGCACAAATCAACAAACTTGCTGACAACAAGTTCTGTGAAGTTTGTGGTGCCAAGAATGATGGCCAGCCTTCCAGTAGCAATTCTGAATAAAGTTGGAGGACTACAACTTTTTGTTTAGATTTCTCTTTAGTAGTAGATTAGATTAGTTGGTTCCTTGTGAGAACTTGTTCTTACTTTTGCCTAAGGAATATAAACTATATCTAAAAGTAGTTTGCCTTTTCATGCTTTTTAGAGTTTTTCAGCATGTACTACTTTATTTCATTAATAAAAGTTCTTTTTAGATAATTATTAATGATGTTTGCAATACTTGATTTGTCTACCTCAATCTTATTGCAATACATAGCTTTTTCCATTACTTCGGTAGTGATGCAAAGTTATGCCATGTTACAAAAGTTATGCTTTTTCTCACGACCAAGAAACTTTTGATTATATGGTTTTTAGGGTTTTCACAAACTCGAAACATATACTCTTTTCCAAAAAAATTGGCTAAGGAAAAGAGATTGTAAACAAAGAAAACTGGATACATTAAATTGTTTGTCCGAGTTAGGCTTTGTAGTTGTTCTTTATTGAATAACACAACATGGGAGAGAGTTCTTAATTGAGCTTGCGCTTAATAACAAATCTTTTTGGGGAGCGTGGATGTGGAATATTAGGATAAAAGTGTGAAAAAGGCAGGATACCGAGATATACCACCAACTTTTTGTTTTCGTGAACTCTGTTCATTATACTACTTGAACGATCTCACAAATCAATATTCAAGTATTCACCTGAGTAATCTCAAAGGTTATATAATCAACAATTCGATTTATGCAGTACTTTTAATTATATAATGCAGAAGATAAAAGTAATGCACGACACAAGAAGTTTTGTTAACGAGGAAACTGCAAACCTAGCAGAAAAACCCAGGGACCTCGTCCAGATGTGAACACCCTCAGTATGAACGGTATACAGACGCTAGCCTACACTCAGACCTCGGACTGGACTGTATCGAGACTGAATTCACCCTACCAGTAATTCAGCTACCAATGTGCTCCTACGTTTCTTGGCTCCCGCAGTAGCCTACGTACTTGATTCCCCTAGCTGACGTCCTTTACAGGCCTAGGAGTTGCTCCACTTCTCTTCGTGAAGACTAGCGCTACCCTGCCTCTAACAGGACGCCTAAAAGTATCCAAGTAATCAAATAAGAATACGATTGTGATTTCCTTTAGACTTAAAGTCAAGGTTACTGGAAATCGATATGTTGAATAGGGCTTATTGATCTAGCCTAAACAACTTTACCTCCAAACGCGAGACGAATTTCGTATGAAACCTAGTTCGTGAATTTGCGTTTGGGAACTTCTAGGGTTTACGATACAAGATCTACCTTATGAAGTTTCTATCAAATCTTGGTCGTGATAATATTGAAAGAATTCAATAGACCCAAGATACAGGATGGAATTTGACTTCCGACCTGTGCTTCACGATCCTCAAGTGAAATCTTTTCAATAGTCGTAGTCCAAAAGGACTTCGAGAAGACGACCAACCTTTATGCAAGGATTCACAAATGTGTAGAGTATTGAGATTGTATCTTGCAGAAGGTCATCTATTTATAGTGATTACCAAGGGAGGCTTTGCTTAAAGTTTAAGCAACCTTGAGTAGGGCTCAAGCAAGTTCCGGAACTAGGAAAGTCCATAGCTTGAATAGCCATTCTCAATCTTCTAAGAACTTTGGAGTAAGCCAAAAGTTAAAGAAGACTCAACCTTGTTTGAAGGTCCGCGACTTCTAGTCCAGTGCTTGTTTGGACATCGCTTTGCGACTTCTGGTCCAAATACTTAGTTTGAACATCGCTTGGATTAAGTTGTTGAATTTCATGGGCCAAGACACGACAAGTCCGAGAACTAATCAGGCATATACCGAAAACTTCAAGATATGGAAGTTGGAAGTTTTCGCATGGCTTATATGAACTCGTTCATAGAGCAGTCTATAGAGTTCAGGAGAATTCAGGAGAATTATTGAACTTGTATGTACGCGTTCATACAGACTTAGCTCGTTCTCTGAAATGCTAAAAGCAACATATGTACGCGTTCACCGTTGGGGTCATTTCAAGAGACAACTCTACATACTCTACCTATACATATTATCACAAGTGTGACAATTGCAAAGGCGAAAATCCTAGAATACCTTCGCATCATATAAACAACATCATAGACTATTGGTATGATAGAAATGGTAAAAACGATACGGAAAGGAAAAACCTTTCTAACCTTCAGCGAGGACGTTATGATTTATCAAGTAGTAAGCTCCGGTCTTCGTCTTCATCAGTCTTCGTCTCGATTAACTTAAATTATCCTAGTCCGAGGTTGTAGAGTAAACTTATCAAGGATTGTGTTTTTATCTCATAAACTTGACAACTGACTTGAGATAGCAACATCAGCGGGTTCAACCGAGCAATGCTCTAACAATCTCCCCCTTTGCCAATTTTAGTGACAAAAACCTATCTTACATATGGATTCAAAAAGTAAAATCTTTTAGCCCTAACCATAATGTACTTGATCTTCTTGTAATCTTCAGCGTCTTCAGATAAGAGTGTTCCTGCAAGCGAAGATTTAAGGTAGAGATAACAAACTCAAAGTCACCACACATCTTGGTTTCTAGAAGGACATAGTCCAACAAGAGTTTATTATGCAATTGAGTAGTATGTAAAACTTGTTAAGCATATTGCATCGATGCTTCAAGATACTACACAATTTGATATGTTCTCCCCCTTACTCAATACACTAACTTTTGTTATGCCATAACAAGCACATCGATTTTACTCCCCCTATGACAATGTCGTAGTAGATGGAAAGATTTTACTCCCCCTTACCACAAGATTTCTCCCCCTTTTTGTCATCAAAATAGACAAAGAAAAAGAAATATAGGAATCCTCATAAAATCGCAATAGTCAATGTAGACAAAGGTAAACATACCTGAAACGAGAGATAAAAAGATGCAATTCTCTCGTAGATTCCACAGCCGCTCTCCCCAAAAAGATATTACCATGAAGCACAAGTTCAAAAGAACTCTCCCCCTTAATGTGTCATTCCATATGGAACAACGCAACGACTATAGCTCATTTATAATTTGATATGAGTATGATATAGAGATGATAGAGTCTCTTTTACTCATTGGATGAGCTTATGTATAGGGAAAATTTAGTAAAACTCAATTTGTTCACAGGGGATTTTTCAATATTGAAAAACTCACATGCCTAAGTAAAAAGCAATAATTTTCCCCAAAATATGTATGATTATTGTTTCTCATAAAAATTTTCCCATTGAGCTAAGTTTATTACCAACAATATGATTAGAAATTTTTCTAAGAGCATGTTCTTCGTAGCTTATCCTACTGATTGTTCCCATGAATCTTGTTCTCGACTCTTGCCTTAGGAGCCAGAGGCGGGGAGAATTTCAGTGGTAGCATCAGAAGTGTTGATATTCATATCGAGTCATTACATTTTGGACTCATCTTGATATGTAAATACCATTGAAATTGGCTCGCTGTAAATCAGGAGACGATGTTTAAAAGACAATTATGACAATCACACTGGATTTTCTGGTCATAAACCATCATGACAAACAGTTACATAACTGTTTGAGCATGGACTCTCTCACTGGAGATCATTGCTCAACAGATTTTGAGATGATTATTACTGTCTTTTATTAAAAAAAAAGGGGTGAATTCCTTCATTTAATAAGATAATAATCAGTGTCATACTAGGAATCCCACTTTTTTGTTTTTACTAGACATAATGGCGATAGAAACAAAGAGTAAAACATAATGATAGTACCATGCCAGCTTTTGCATAACTCCATGAGAGTTTCTTTGTGACTTGTCCCAGAAGATGTTAAAGAGACAAGTCGTATGCAGCACTTCAATGAACGTGAAAAACACCAATAGACTTTTGAAGATGTTCGAATGTATCACAGTCTAACGGTTTTGTGAGTATATCAGCCCGTTGTTGTTCAGTTGGCACATAACATATCTTGACAATTTTCTTTTCATAGAGATCTCTAATAAAGTGATATCTAATGTCGATATGTTTCGTTCTTGAGTGTTCTACCGGATTTTCAGTAATGCGGATAGCACTAGTATTATCACAGTAGATATCTATGGTGTCATCATTAATAATTCCATAATCATTATGCATTTGTTTCATCCATAAAAGTTGAGTACAACACAAACCTGCAACGATGTATTCTGTTTCACATGTTGAAAGAGACTGTGAGTTTTGTTTCTTGATGTGCCAAGCTACAAGATTATTTCCCACGTAAAAGCATCCCCCTGAAGTGCTTTTAATATCGTCTCCACATCCTGCCCAATTTGCATCTGAATAAGAGGTAAGTATTGCATTATAATCAAAACAATATGGAAGTCCAAATTCCTCTGTGTACTTTACATAGCGGAGTATTCTTTTTACTGCATTCATGTGGGATTCTTTAGGATCCGCTTGATATCTTGCACAAAATCCAACACTATATGCAATGTCTGGACGGGTTGTTGTAAGATAGAGTAAACTACCGATCATAGATCTATACAGCTTTTGATCAACTTTGACCCCAGAGGGATCTAGTTTTAATTTACCCGTAGTTGGCATGGGTGTTTTCTTTTCAGAGGCATGTTTCAGCCCGGATTTGGCGACTAAATCTTTCGCATATTTCTCTTGTGAAATATTAATTCCTCCTTCATGTTGTTGGATTTGTAGACCTAAGAAAAAACTTAGCTCACCAACTTTGCTAGTTTGAAATTCTTGCACATAGAATTTTCAAAATCTTTAGCTAACCTTTTGAGGTGGATCCAAAGATAATATCATCAACATAAATCTGTGCAATGATGACATGTTTGTTAATCTTTTGGATGAAGAGTGTCTTATCAACTCATCATCTTGAGAAACCTTTAGCAACAAGGGATGGGGTTAATTTTTCAAACCAGGCTCTTGGTGCTTGTTTCAAACCATATAGTGCTTTGTTAAGCTTGTATACATGGTTTGGAAACTCGGTGTCTTCAAACCCCTTTGGTTGTGCCATAAATACTTTTTCTTTCAATTTCCCATTCAGAAAGGCAGATTTGATGTCCATCTGATATAGTTTAATTTTAAGGAAGCAAGCAAGGGCAAGGAGTAAGCGAATGGACTCAAGTCTTGCTACAGGTGCAAAGGTCTCGTCATAGTCGATTCCCTCAATCTGTGAATATCCTTGAGCACAAGTCTAGCTTTATTCCTGACGATGTTTCCATGTTCATCTGACTTGTTCTTGAATATCCATTTAG
>JAJJMA010162970.1:0-14788 GCA_023529015.1 Papaver nudicaule | reverse complement strand
TTTTCCTTAGACAGATTTTTGGAAAAGAGTATATGATTCCGAGTTTGTGAAAACCCTAAAAATCATACAATCAAAAGTTTCTTGATCGTGAGAAAAAGCATAACTTTTGTAAGAGACATAACTTTGCATCACTACCGAGGTAATGGAAAAAGCTATGTGTTGCAATAAGATTGAGGTAGACAAATCAAGTATTGCAGACATCATTAATAATTATCTAAAAAGAACTTTTATTAATGAAATACATGCTGAAAAACTCTAAAAAGCATGAAAAGGCAAACTACTTTTAGATATAGTTTATATTCCTTACGCAAAAGTAAGAACAAGTTGTCACAAGGAACCAACTATTCTAATCTACTAAGAAAGACAAATCTAAACAAAAAGTTGTAGTGTTGCAACTTTATTCAGAATTGCAATTGGAAGGCTGGCCATCATTCTTGGCATTACAGACTTCACAAAACTTGTTGTCAGCAAGCTTATTGATCTGTCTTTTCATGAGAGCAAGCTCATTCCGTACTGCTTCCAACTGGGACATGAGCAAAACATTCTTTCTTGTAGTATCCATTGTGTTGGATTTCATGGCTTCATAATCTATGAAGAATCGAAAGACGATATCAGATGATATTTGTACATCTTGATCCAGATTTTCATAATCATAAGCATCAAAGGAATAGACCCCAGGCTGATAATCATGAAAATCAAGACATTCTTTCTCTTTCTTCAGAGTCTCTTTTTCCCTTTCTATCTCTTTAGAGCCTTTGGCACAGCTATACTTCTCCATTATTGAGGTAGAATAGCAGAGAAAATACTAGAATAATTATTCCTCAAGTATTGTGGTATTTATATAAGAATACCAAGAAGGGATTGACTCAAATATCTCACACAATTTTACACACCCAGAGTCCCTTAGGGTTTGTGTTTGTGACCTATTTTGATATTTGAGTGACTCTTTTTCGCAGATAAACAATGTATTCCGCGTAATTGAGTTTTTGTACAGAAAAACACTTCTGACGGTTCGTGAACCGTGTGAATCAGGTTTTTGAACACGTCAGCCCAGTTTAGTGTTTTTATACGTTTCTCAACATGGTTTTTTGACTTAACCATCATTGATCACTCAGGTGCCTATTCTGAGAGGTACTGACCATTATCAGGGTTTCTTTTACCCCTGATCTAATATTTCCTCACCTTTCAGTACTAAGACAAGTAAATTGTTTTTAACACTCAAGTTTGAGTGTTGGGGTGAGTATTGGGATACTCACCTGATCTAAACCTTCGTTTAGACCTCCTCGATTTCCTTACTCCAAATTATCATAGAAGTTATAGTCATTAAGATATGCCTCTATATCTGATGAACTTCCAGCTCCATGAACCTGTTTTACAAGGTCTTTATTGAGCATAGTATATCCTGATAACATCTTATTCAAATTATTCAGGCTTATTATATCATTGGAGACTCGAGGTTGATTTCTCTCAGAGTTTTCTCTCTTGGGAATCCACATCTTAGCGGTCATGGTTGAGACAGGCATCCAGTTCCACATTTCCGGAGGTTTTCTTCTAGAGTATGGAATAGCTCTACTATGATTTTCGGTCATAGGTGAGGATCTTCTCTTATTTGTCTTATACCTTGTCCCTGGATAAGACTTAGAGAGTTCAGATACATTTTTAGTACCAGATTCAATGTGTGCTGGAGTTGAGCAACTCGTTTTGTCCTCTTTTGGCTATTGCATTCAGTCTGAAGGTGTCCTTTCTTTTTACAGAAACTACATGATTTCTCGTGTTTACCTTCATTAAAACTCCTTTTGTGGGTACTGTTATCATCAGAGTGATGAGTGGAATTAGTCACCTTATCAGAGGTGTGGGAAGATGTCACTTTCATTCCAACAGTTTTACCACGACGAGTTCTTGTCTCTTTTGACTGATTTTCATTGGGTTTTTCAGAGATTGATTTGAGCCGATCAATTTCTCCCGTTAACTCTTCAAATTTTCATGAGCAATCATGAGTTCAGACTTTTCAGACTCTGAACTGGTGGGGTTTTGAGGATTACCACTTTTCAGTGTGAGGTCAGATGTATGACTTTTCCTCTTTAGTAGTGAGATCTCAGTGGTTAGGGACAGAGCCATAGATTCTTGTTCATTGACTTTATCCAAGAGGGAATTTACCTTGGCTTTTAGTCGTGATTTCAGAAGCCTGAAATTTTATGAACTTAATGAGTCCACTACTTTCCTGCATCTCTTTCAAGATCTGAATCAGAGTCATCTGTCAGAATGAAAATTGACAACCTCAATTGGTTGTTCTCCACAAGATGGTGTTGAACCAGTTGTGTATGAGTATGTTGGAGTGGTGTCCTCTGGTGTAGAATAGGTACTAGGATCCATAATCACGAACCTTGATAAACACAGACAGTTACATCTTTTATGTATTCACCGGCTCTGATACCAATTGAAAAAGCAGGGGTACCGAAATGCAACCAACTTTTCGCTTGGGCTCGTGAGTTTTATGGTCAGATCTGGACGATCTCAAATATCAATATCCAGATCTGTTAACCTGAGTTTGGATCACAAGTGATCAGTCCAACGCAATCGGGTCTTGGTAAATCCAATGGATAGATTGAGGACAACAATCAGGTTTATTAATAACGTACTTCTTGTGTTTGCTTTAATTATATAATCAGAGAATATAATGCGGAAAGTAAAGCACACAAGACACCAGAGATTTTTTTAACGAGGAAACTACGACCAGAGGAAAAACCTCGGAACCTCGTCCATATTGAACACCGCACAGTACAAATTGTCTACAAATACTAGACTACTATAAGACTTCAGTCTGGGATGTAGCAGAGACCAATTCCACCCTCCAAGCGAACTGGCTACTGTCGCACTCCTTATGTCTCTAGATCCCCCACAGATCGTCACGCACTTGATTCCCCTAGCTGACGTCCGGCCTAGGAGTTGCTTTAACCGTTGTTAAAGGCTTGTGTCAATAATCCGTCTTTGCAACCTTAATTATCAACTGTATGTTTGAACTGTCATCTATCAGTTTGACATACACAAAGTGACTTCCTTCGGATTTCTCCAGGTCATACGGAAATGTACTTACAAGCGGGGGCTGACAAGTACACCAAGTAAACTATGCCCAACTTGTCTCTACCTCAGTTGTAAAAAGAATCACTTAAGAAACTTATACAACTTGAGTTAACTAGGTCTTACAACACCGAGTGCAGCCGTGCATTGCTTCCTTTCAACCCTGTGTGTAACGTATCAATTCTTGAATGGCCTTATATCACAAGAGAAGGACCGTAAAATAGACAAGAACGTGATCAGGTTACCAAGGTTACAGGTTACTCCGATTTCAACCACTAAGGTCTCAATCTCCTACCTGTGCTTCCCAACTCTCAAGAGAAGTCTTTATAGTCGTTAGGTAATTCCCACAGAGGAACTTCTACCTAATAGAGGATGACTATACCACGACAAGCATTCACCGAAGTGAAAAGAGTTTACGATCAATTCCACAGAGAAACTTCACGTATGCTTGATGCTTGTGGTTTTCGTTCTAGAAACCTCTATTTAAAGCACTCAATAAGATAGGTTGCTTAGGAATAAAACAACTAGTTACTTGTCCACAAGTTTAGCAAGTGCCCGTGTAAAACGAACCCGTTACTTAACCTGCACACAAAGAAACCTAGATTTATCTCAATTGGAAATATTTATCATTTATCTGCCAAGTGTTTTGTTAGCTCACAAACACTTCAAGATTGATATCCAACAGACCAGAGATAATTTTTATCTTATTGACACATTGAGAATCGTTAGATGGACCACAGAAGATATTTCGTGATAACCAAGTCCAACTAAGAGATAAAGGAGTCAGAGTTTAACCCGTGTGAAATTCCAGAGAATATTCACCTTAGCCGGTTCGCAAACCGTCCTTCTGAATTACGACAAAATACATCGAATCTGAGGTTTACGTACATGTACGTGTACAAATTGATGTTTTGGAACTCAGGAGAAAATCCCAGTCATTGTTCCCGAACCGGTTCGGGAACCGTCGTTATTCAGATTAGGGTTTAACTTGGATCCGCTGAAAGTTCTGGGTTGGGCCAGTACTTAGACGTGTTATACGCCCTCAGCTATAATCCACTGGACTCTTGCTCAAGAGTACTCCTTTAGATTCACCCATATCCAACAAGTGATTTGCAAGAAAACCATTGCAATGGACAAATGGTATCGAATCTATCTCATGTATTCTTGTAACCTTAGTATTCGTGGGAACAAATACCAACATAACACATGGTCATGTAGACAAGAACACGATCTCAATCGCTATTAGTATCTCTACTAAAGTAGCCGACTATTTTGAACGATATAGCAAGTAAAATAGAAGAATTTCCATAAAAGTCATAACTCCTACTAACCTTCTGTCGATGAAGAATAATTGATGTCTTCTTTGTCTTCACAGTCTTCGTCTTAAAGGTCTCTACTACTTAGTTTATATCCAATTATGAAATCTAAACTCTAGTAGGCTAAATCAAGAATTGTGTTTTGACTCCTAAAACTGACAACCAGCTTGACACCAACGCTAGTGGGTTTGACCGGACAATGCCCTAACAGAATGTCCTAGTATGCCATGGCTAAGCATGACATGACCTAAAAATACGCCATATCCCAAGTGCACAAACACGCCATAGTCGAAATGACTTGGCCTGATACGCCATAACAAAATATGTGCCTTGGCCATAGGGCCAAGGCCGTGGCCACAAGAGCCATGGCGCCATATTCATGGCGCCACAAATACCTGCCCTTGGCCAAAGGCCGTGGCCATAAGGCCATGGCACCACAAATGCTTGGCCTTGGCCATAAGGCCATGACGCCACAAATGTTTGGCCTTGGCCATAAGGAGCATGGCACCACAAATTAGCGCCATGCTCATGGTGCCACAAGTACTTGGCCTTGGCCATAAATCCGTGGCGCAATATTCATGGCGCCACATCTATTTTGGCCAAGGCTGTAGTCATGGATCCATGGCCACACATGCACATCCTTGCCAAATTCAAGTCTCTGCCATACTACGAACACATGGCCACACAACATTATCGTAGTTCAACTAAACACAATTACACAACATCTTCATACTACGAAAAACATCACACGGAGGTATAACTTTAGGGGTATTAGTATGGCGGTCTACGACAGTTAGAGAGAAATTGGTGGAAATGATGGACAGTTACGAAAGATAGTGCTGAGTGGACATGTTTTACACGACTATAACAGTTAACAAAACATTCTCATTTTCTCCACTCTTACACTCTTCCAAGACTTCCACCTTCCCTGTCGAGAGATCAGGGTGAGTTCAACACTATAAATAGAGGCTTCCTCTATCTTCCAAGGTAGAACACCTGAAAACACCAGAACCTCGGAGCAAACATACCTGATTATTTAACACACTTCTAGCCTTGATATTTCCAGTCACACATACGACGGAGGTCTTGTACTTTCACACCCAGAAACACACATCCTCAAATTTCTTTCATTTTTCCCCTCCCTAGATCAACCTCTATCCTCTCTCTGACCGAAGCAAGACTTGAACGGCATTGACTTGGTTTATGCTAGTCTTATTCGATTTTGATCGCGAGCACTACAAAAGTACTCATAGCGGTACAGTGTTTTTCAGCAAAAACATTTGGCGTCCACAGTGGGAGGTCAATCTCTCGGTCCAATAAGACTTTCTCGAAGATATGGTTACTATAGGGGTGGCGCCACAAGAATTTCACCTTCCAACCCCAAACCACATTTCTGTTCCCTTCTCTGTCACTGGTCCCTGCCATGATGACCTCACGGAGGTCAAGGCCGGGAAGCATTCACCAGCCTACATTGAGAGTTTTACTGCTTACGAGAAGCCAGTAAATGAGGAAGAAAATCTCCTTATCGAAAACCTGTGTGATCTCCTACACTTCTCAAGAGGACAACGCATAAATACGTTTGAGGCTTTCAACCGCATCGCCTTTGAAGCAAACCTGGCTCCAACCGTACCCATGATCTCCGAGGTTTCCATGGTAGCCGATCCTCAATCGCAAGACATCACCTTCACCGACGAAGACATGATGGCTGAAGAAGGACACAACCGTGCCTTTTATGTAACTGCCCAAATCAAGGATATTGAATTCAAGAGAGCACTAGTCGACACTGGAGCAGCCGCCAACGTGATTTCTCTTAAAACCCTCAGGATTGCAAAAATCCCTAAGCAACAAGTAGTCTGCCACCAGATCATGATGAAAGACTTCGAAGGAAACAAGACGAGCACCTATGGGCACATTCACTTGGAATTGAAGGTGGGACCTTTCCGCTCAAATGCTAAATTTCACGTGATCTAAAAAGAACCTGAATACCACATGATACTGGAGAGACCATGGCTACATGAGAACAAGGTTGTTGCCTCCACTTATCATCAATGCATGAAAGCAGTTGTGAATAAAGGTATTATCCGCGTCACTGCGTCCCTCTCCGTGTATTCATCAATACACGACGCTGAGTTCGTCGATCCAAAAGACGAAACGTTCAAACGTCCAGACACAGTCTACAACACACCACTCCCCGACTGGGTATCCATTGAGAAACATGATCAGCAACAGCAGGCTGGGAAAGGTCCAACACGAGAGGAAGGGACAACCCATAGGAAGACACCCATGACCGAGGTAGGCAACAAGACGACAAAGAGGGTGGGAAGCTTCACAACCACTCGGGACACTAAAGGAAGAATCGTTTATCTACGGCGTTAATGTTAGCAATTAGCAGGGGAGGACTAGCAATAGTCCTCCCCGCCACGAGGAATGTAATTACAACGGAGAACAGATCAAAGATGAAATCCAGGAAGCACCTCCACAACTGCAGGACGGGACGGACTCTACCTCGGACGCGCTTGAAACAATAAACATTGGAACGGAGGACTCACCCTGACCAATTTCCATCAGCTCGACCTTATCACCCGAGGAACGTACCGGGCTCATAGACATCCTGAAAGAGTACCAAGACACGTTCGCGTGGACGTATGAAGAAATGCCAGGTGTTGAGGGTGGTTTTTGGCGAGGAGGTTGCAAGAGTAATTTTGCATCAATTTTTGGCATCCTGGACTAGCTCGAGACAAGGTATGAATTTATTTTACAATAGGGATAAGAAATTTGGTCACCATAGCCATATTTTGATCTTTCACGACCATAGCCTAGTAGCTTGGTTCACATCCCTAGCCTACACGCAAAATACATATGCATGCGCTTTAGCTTATGCATGTGCCTGTGCACCTTAGCTTATGCTCATACACACGTCTCATCCGGTCCGTGTCCAATCACGACCTAGCTAGCCTTTCCTAGATCCTTCCCTCCTCTTCCCTAGCTAAAACTTCTCCTTAGCTCACGTCCCTTACTTGTCCTAAAAAATCTCATCTCTTGGCTCGCCTAGCTCAAGTCCATGGATGGGTGGCCCATCCCATCCTAGCCCACACCATTCCCTTGCTTTCCCCAAGCTAAAATATCTCCATCCTAGCCTTGCTTAAACTCACGCCCATCCTTGCTTATCCTAAACTTTAGCATTGCCTAACTCACGTCCATGGGAGGCCCACACGGCCATCCCCTTGCTCACGTCCTTTCCTTGCCTTCCTAGAGCTAAAATCTCTCCTACCTTGCGTCCCTAGCTTGGTCTTAGTCGTGGCTCATGCCACGGCCCTACACTTTTGGGCCTTAGCCGTGATCCATGTCGTGGCCTCACTTTTATTGCTTGCACAACTCTTATTGTAGACCCCACTTTCATAGGTCGCCTACAAAAACAATGGTAGGGCCCACTTTTATCACTCACCATAGATTGAGGGTCCCACTTATTCATTCTTGAGTTACCTCTACTTATGGATCCCGCTGATTCAAGTCCTAGATGATTATGGACTTTATTGAATCCACGGTATTCTAGTCTCCTAATCAAATTCGGAAATCTGGCAGATTACGAATTTCCTCAAAGGACGATTTTTACGGACCAATCCGTGAATAATCAGGAGAAACTTCCTTCACGAAAGTTTCTCCTCTGTGAGTTCCCCATAACATACTAAAATTTCGTGATTTTAGCGAATATAGGCTGGCCTGGGTAATTTTTGGAATGGATGACGTGCAAACTGTCCAGAAATATGAATATGACGTAATGTTATGGTCCATCCTCATGCATCCTATATCTAACTTTCTAATAAGATTGTTATGCTATGCAACATAGCTTATTATCATTCATGTGGCCTATCTTTAGGTCTTGAATTGGAAACATTCATGCATTCTTGGTTGTGGCTACGCTATGTTAGCATCACTCGCCTGTTTTCCTGATTATAGACTTGCTTCTATAATCAGTGCTACAATTCTTAATCATGGATCATGGATATGACTTATATTATTTTGGACATTCATATGTCTCTATTACTCAGGGAATTGGTGCATTACATGCCACAAGCCAATTTCTCATATTTATGGCAAATCGAAAGTCGTATTTACTTGACTATTGCCACAGAGAGTTGTTGAAATCCTCTCAGTCTAAATGGCGATTGCATAGCTCAATCCTTAGACTTCTCTCATTGGTTTAAATGGCGATTTCCCGGCTCAATCCTTAGACCAAACTTAAAAGAGATACACAAGCTTATCGCTTAATTCTCTATTTTTATGTGAAGTCCTGAGTTTACCAGTAATTGGTACGACTTTACACTTAGTCATCTTTGACTTAACAATATTCAATACTTAACAAATCTTACGAGAATCAAGTAAGTTACATGGGGGGATATTCTTTAGGGTTTTGGTTTGGCGGTCTACGGCACGTGTGATTGCAACGGCTCAATCACTCAACGGGAAAGAAAGCTAAGTCGTGTGAACTTTGCTGAAAAGAGGGGATGACGAAGTGGGATGTTAATCTTCCCTAATATTAGGCGCAAGCAGGGCCGGCTATTTAGCCTAGCAACCTGGGCTCCAGCCCAGGATATTATTTTTTTATTCTAAGGTACTACTGGGTAGTTTTAGAGTTTGGCCCAACTAGGTTTCGGTAGTGTTAAGTTAGTAGGTTTTTGACTTTCTTCCAATTCTCGAACCCGGTTGTAATGTTTAATAGGTTTATTCCATACATATCGTTCCATACTTCCATATATATCGAACACACTACACAGTTGCAATATTTATAGGGAACGGCCATAGTATAGACTTAGCCGCTTAGGCAGTTGCAATACGTTTCACAAACCCCAGTCCTTAAACAACAATCATAATTCTGTTTCATCTCTAAATTCACAATTTCATCATAGACAGGTTAGTTGTTTGCACTTATTGTGTTTGATTTTTCATAGAAACATTCAATTATAGTTAATTTTTTAATTGTATACTTTGAGTCTTTGATTTTCTTAAGTTGGATGATCGGTGTGAATTTGAATGTCTAATCGATTATAACAAGATTTTGGTGACTACTAACTTTGTGAATTATTGGTTATGGCAAGAGTTGTCTGTGAATGAATTTGATAATGGTATATATTATATAATAAATTTTGTCTTATCATGAGTGGCTACATCATTGATAACTTATTGTTATCCCAACTTCATGTAATGTAGGTTGGTGGACTGCCTTGCTTGATTGGATCACCCTTGAATTATCACTTGCATCAGGTATTACCACTGCACTACTTTTGCTTTTTGATTGCCTGTTTGCCTCCTAAAACGGTCACACCAGCCGAAAATAGACGTAAAAGGAAAGACAAAAACGATGCATCAGTAGAATCTCAATCAGGAGCCATGGATAAGTTTCTTATTAAGAAACCATGTTATCCAGTGCAAAGCTCATCAGCCGGAAACGACAGCGTCCATAACGTAAGTGAAGAAAATGTTATAGAGTAAAATGCAAATGTCTGTGATGATCACTATGATGTTTATAACGTAAGTCAAGAGAATGTTGTGGAGGAAAATGCAAATGTACCTGATGATGTACCCAAAGGGGAAACGAAGATGTTGAAAATTTGGAACATGGCCAAGCACAGCAAGAACTACCAAGTCAATCTGCTCGTTCCACTATGAACATTTATGACCCTAGAACTTGGGATAGCCTCGATAAAAATTCGAGAGATCTTCTAGCAGAGAAAGGTCCGTATAGAAACCACTTGTTGAATAAAGGTCCCAATAATAATAATAATTCTAGATGATTTTATTCAACACTTTATGATCGATATTTGACAAATGGTGAAATAGAAGATAGGAAATGGTTAGTATATTCTGAGGAGTTGAACATAATTTTTTGTTTCTGTTGCAAGTTATTTAAGAAAGGTCCTCATAAAAGTAGTTTGGTAAATGAAGGATTGATGAATGGAAACATGCTCATAATGCACTCAATGAGCATGAATCACTAAAGGGCATATGACTAACATGAAAGCTTGGTATGAGTTACGTACAAGATTGGGAAAAAACCAAACGATTGATAAACATATTCAAGAAAGAATCAATATTAAGAAAGAACATTTGAAGAATGTACTACAACGAATAATTTTTGTTGTGAAATATCTCGCGAAACATACTTTGGCATTTCGCGGAACGAACGAAAAGATTTATCAAGATAACAATGGTAATTTCCTGGGTTTGATTGAGATGATCGCCGAATGGGATAAAGTAATGGAGGAACATGTTTGTCGAATTGAGAACAGTGAAATCCACCATCATTATCTTGGGCATAACATTCAAAATGAATTAATTGGTATGTTAGCCAAGGAAATCAAACAAACGATCATTCAAAAAATTAAAGCAGCAAAATATTTTTCAGTGTTACTTGATTGCACTCTGAATACTAGCCACCAAGAACAAATGTCTTTGATTTTACGATGTGTGGATGTTTCTACAAGCCCAGCAACAGTTGAAGAGTATTTCATAGAGTTTTTGCAAGTGCATGGTAGTACTGGAAAAAGGACTCTTTGAAGAACTAGAAAAGATGTTAGCAACTCTTAATCTGAATATTGATGATGTACGTGGTCAAGGGTATGATAATGGATCAAATATGAAAGGTAAGCATCAAGGTGTATGTAACTGTGTAAAACCCCATTGGTTAGATCTTACACAGTACACCCAAATAAGATACACCAACATACACACAATCATTCCAATACATATACCAACACATTAATCATAAGGAATATAAAAGAGATAAGAGTTAGAGATATTTGACAAGATGTTTTTACTTGGTTCGCCCCTTTAAGTAAGGACTACATCCAAGGATTATCACTAGTATAAGCATGATTACAATTCTCTCTTTACCTTGCTAATCTTCTAAGCTTGAACTCTCAAATAAGAACCCTAATTTTAGTCTTGGGCTGTAGAGAGCAAGTATGATACTTTTCCTCTCTCCAGACCAATCCCAAAATATGTCCAACCCCATTCTTAGTAGGTTAGTTCACTATTTATAGACATTTTTACATGGTGGTATACAGCTAATACAAACAAAGTCGGACTGACACTATTTGTCACGACTCGCCGCCATACATACATCGGCGAGCTCGTTCCTTACTTTATAAACATTGACGAGAGAATCTTCTAGGGGATAAGGTTGGTGACGCATCCTCCACTGAGTCAACCAGTCAACCTGACAATATATCCGTTCTGACTTCTCTTAAATGCTCACCTAACTATCACCTAACAATTGGCGACATGTCTCTACTCGTTGATCCCTTACTCGACGTAACCTTGGTTCCTTCCATGCACTCGTCGAGCCATACTATTCAACACAAAGTCATATATCGCCCATCCTGTTACTCGCTGATCCAGGATATCTCAGCTGTACTCTTTTTATGCAGCATCTCATCTAGGATGCTTTTATATTGGATAGGTATTTTCTACCCTTACATTTTGCCTCTTTCATCTCCTAAGACTTCAGTCGCCGGGGATGAAACTTTTCTTATTCGCCAAAAATACCGCCCCACGTTCTCCACTAAGCTTTTTTCACGCCACACGTCTACTGCCATGCATCAGTTACTCCACGTGTCTTCCATGCGCTGCTTCCCCTTTATGACTGGTAACCGTCCATACCCATCATCTCCATTACTCCCTCACAGCTCATAACCGTTATCGCCGGTTAGTTTTCCCTTTCTTCCTATAAATACCTGACTCTGCATCTTCTTCTCCCTTTTACCTTCTTTGCACGAGTTTATTTTTTTCTTCTTCCTAAACCCTAAACCTTCTGCTGTTGTTTCTTTCCCCTGAGCCCTCATCTTCCTTCTTTAATCATCCAGCTCTCATCTTCTTCTCTTTCCCTGTAGTGATTTCTTCTTTACTATCCTTCACGCTGATTTCTGCTACAGATTTGTTTTTTTTTACCTTTTTCCGTTACCGATAACCACCAATCTTCATCTTTTCCGACTGATTTTCCACCGGTAACCACCAATCTTCATCTTTTCCGGCCACATTCAAGCTACTTTAATGGCTTCAACTGCTAAATCCTCCAGATCTAAAAGCAAAGCTAGCAAAGCCAAAGCTACTGACCAAAAGGTGCCAAATTGGAAGACTGATTGGCCTGGCTATTGTGCCCATTACAAAGTAAAATTTCTTAACCCCAAAATCCATTCTCTGCCAGAGACCAAAAGGGCATCTGATCTACTATCTGTCGATGATCTCCTTCGATCAGAGACGAGTAATACTTGGGCCGCTGTTGCCTTTGGTCAGCTGAAATCTGGGTTAACATTTCCTCTTTACAATCCGAGCAATACTTTTATCGTCGACCTTCTTGTGGCGATTAATATAAGTCCTTTTCAGTTAACAGGGAATGCTATCCGAGTAATGACTGAGTGGAGCAAACGCCGAGATGGACAGACTAACTATCCTTTGCTCGCCAAGCTGGATGCTCATAATCCTGAGGAGTTTACTGTGAAGAAATTCCTTGAACAATACTCTGTGGTTTCTTGTACTAGAAAGACTGATCCTTGGGCTGTTCGATTTACACCCAAAAGAAATTATCCTGCTGCAGACCTATTACTCGCCGATGTCGAGTTCACAAGCACAGAAGAAAAACCAACTGTTCGTCATAGTTCTGAGGGCGATTTTTCCAATCTTCCTTGTCTCATCGACGGGCCCTGGTTACTAGGTTGGGAGGATGATGACAAGACTAAAATCCGAGAAGCTTTTTTGCCTGAGCATTCCTACCTCGCCGGGCATACCTTTTGGAATGTAGTCTGGCCTGACGCCGACAAGTATGCCAAGGATGAGAATGGCAAGTTTCTTAGAGTGAAGGATAGAGACTATGTCAAGCTCCCGGCTGAAGCAACTGCTGGAACAAAGAGAGGGCGAGAAGATATCGCCGACCCTTCTCAGGTAAATATATATCTATTCTAGCAGAGCTAGCAAAGATTCAACTGAAGGTCTAGAAACAAGCATTTTAACTTTAGCTTATTTTAAAAATGTATGCGAATATATTTTTAAAATATATATCTATATTTGCCTCTGCTTGTTTCGAGATCTGATAGGTGTGTCTTTGGTGACATTCGATTTGCAGCGCCCAAAGAAACCCAGGCCATCTCCCGCCGAGATAGCTGAAGAACTTCGCCGACTTGCCTCAGAGAATCTTCCTCCTCCATCAACTTCTTCTCAATCAGTTACAGAGACTGCCTCTGGCAAGGAAAACCTTGAGACAGTCGCCGATAAGTCCATCAAGGATAATTCTGCCATGCTCGTCGATCAACCTTTAAAGGAGAGCTCTGATATGTTCATTGATCAGTCTGCAAAGGATGGTTCTACCAATCCTTCCGTACCATAGCTCATAGGGTGTATTCAAGGTGAAGGACCTTAGATATACATGATTGATAAGATAGCATGCTGTGAACACTGCTTCACACCAAAATTTTAAGGGTAAATCTTTGTTATGGAGCATAACCCGAGCCATTTCTTGAATATTTCTATTCTTTCTTTCAGCCACGCCATTAGCCTGAGGTGTGATAGGTGCTGAATATTGTTGAATTATACCCAGTGAGTCACAGAACTCGAATACCTTAGTATCTTTGAATTCTGTGCCACGGTCGCTCCTGATTTTCTTAACAGTGCGACCTTGCTCATTCTGGATTCTATTCACAATTATCTTAAACTCTTCTAGGGTATCATTCTTGTGCTTGAGAAATGCTACCCAGGTGAATCTAGTGTAGTCATCGACCATTACCAAAGCATATTTATTCCCACCAAAGGATACTTGTTGGATAGGACCGAAAAGATCCATATGAATTAATTCAAGTGGAGCTTTGGTTGCTATGCTAGTAGACACTTTATGTGGAACTCTTATTTGTTTACCCTTTTGACATGCACCACATATACCTTCAACTTTGCCTTGTATCTTGGGGACACCTCTAACAAGTTCCTTGTTAATTAGCTTCCCCAATAAACGATAATTGATATGACCAAATCGTTCATGCCAAAGATGGGTAGATTCATCCTTAGTCAGATTACAACAAAGATCGGACTTGATATTAAGTAGATAACAATTGTTCGACCCACGAATACCATGAAAAATGGTATTGCCAGATTTATCTTCAATGGCACATTTTTTTGCCTCGAAAACAACCTTGTGGCCTTTGTCGCATATTTGACTAATAGAGAGAAGATTTGTTGTCATGCCTTCAACATAGACAACATCATGGATCTCGGGAATACCTGGAAGTTTGATAGTTTCGCGCTTGCTGATAAAGCAACAACTCATCTCCAAAGGTTACAGGACCACCTTCGTAATCATAAACGTTCACAAACCAAGATAAATCCCCTGTCATATGCCTACTACATCCACT
>JAJJMA010162946.1:9426-26124 GCA_023529015.1 Papaver nudicaule | reverse complement strand
CTTTAAATGTTGTCGTTAACTTATTCCTAAATTCCAAAAGATAGGAATATAATGATCTAGGTGGAAGGAATGTGTTAGAGCATGCTCGGTCAAAGCCACTAGGCATTGGTATGTCAAGCTTGGTTGTCATAATTTAGTTTTCAAAACTAGTACACTTGAACATGTCTACTAATAGTCAGACTTCACTAGGTTAGACCTTTAGGTAGACGATGGCTGATATATCTGGAAGACTGATCAAGAACTGAATACGAATGATGAACAAATGACAATATCCTCCTTTAGCAAAAAAGGTTAGTCCTTCTAGACACAACGATTCCAGTGCTCCTCTGCTCTGAGCTAAATGATTACTCTAATCGAAGCTTTCGACTGTTAGTATTCGGCAGTGTCTATGAACTCTCTTTTCTTGAGTTCCATGACCAGAAAGCATTTCTATATGGAGTATTCTTCTTATAATCCATCATTTCTTTCCTCGAACCAAATCAATACAAGCTTTTGGGAGCTTTGTATTATGAATAGTAATCATGGTGAATGGCTTTATGAAGTTCATTAACCTGAATGCCTGCACCAATATTAATAAGAGTTTTCTAACTCGACTATACTGTGCATTCGGAGTGCTAGTGATTTTCCACTTAGCTACAAAGCCAGTTTCTAGTTTTGTATAGACTAAAAATCAATCACCATGCAAAGAAATTGATTACCATTACTAGGTATCGATTTCCAGTGATTAGATTCGATTCCCTTAATTGGTAATCAATCTACTTTCAACTGGATCGATTACCAATGGCTAGGAATCGATTTCCAGTGTTTAGATTCGATTCCCTTAATTGGTAATCAATCTGATTACAATAGGATCGATTACCATATGGTGGATTCGATCTCCCTTAAGTTAGGAATGGATTTCGGCTTTTAGAAATCGATCTCCTAATGGTAGTAGATCGAACACCAATGCCAGAAATCGATTTACACATATGTGGAATGCATTGCATGAATTTGTAATCAATCCACCCCAAGTGTGTATCGATTTCACTAATGTGTAATCAATTCACTTTAAGAAGTGTATCGATTTCCCTAACCAGGATTCAATACACTTAGCACAAGGAATCGACCACTCTAAATGAAATCGATCTCCTTGACCACACTTAATTGCTTGCACTTGCAAATGAAATGTGAAGACTATTCATTAATCATACTTGTGCTTCAATGATCTTAATTTGAAAGTATGATTTTGTTCAACATGGTCATGAACTTGTGCACTCATGCAAGAGTTCATTATATGACACAATAAGGCAAACCTTCAACTTGCGGCAATGCTTAATTGCTTAGTTTAATTCGAAGAGGTCCAATCCTTCCATCTAGATCCTTCCTATTGGAATTTAGATTCAAGTTAACAACAACATTCAAAGCTTGTATTGTCACCATGTTAACTTTGGAAGAATTACTTTGATACTATGGCAATTTCAGTTTTGTCCCAGAAACCGAGAGCCAAGTAGAACCGGTTTCTATGGACGGTTCCCAATAGAGTATCAAGTAACTCAATGTTGTAATAAATGAAACATCGTTTTCATTTATGTTTTTCAGCATTTGAAGTCAAATGTAGTTAAGTTCGCATTAAATGCCTTTAATGCATAATTGAATGCTCATTCAATTCTCATTAAGGTTTTGGACTTTTCCTTTGCCAAACTTGCCTTAGTCGAAACACTATAAAAGGAGATGTACATTCCTCCTTCAATATTTGTCCTTCTAACATTCATTTTTTTAGCACACCAACTTAGAGTTCTTCGAGATTTACCTCGTTGTTAACAAAGTTGAGATTGAAAAGGCTTCCAATTGGACCAAGAAGCCTAGGACCTATCATATTGATAGAGATCCGACCATCTCCATATCTACATAGATTACCTTGTTTATTCTATGTCAATGCTCTTCTGATATCATTGACACTCAAGGTATGTTGCAGAGTTTATGGAGCTAGACTTTCTATCGACCTGGATTTGTAAGCGAAACGTTGTTTTCGTGTGCCAAACAGATAGACTCTAGAAGTGGAATCAAGTTGTTTATTTGGATTTGTTTATCTTTCTTAGTTTCTTGATTTTGATCAAGAACACCTTTGTATCCATCTAAGGACTTGATAGTCTCTGGAACAAGAACAAGTAGTGTATTGATTACATATAAAAAACTTGTTCAGAATCAAGCAGTTTATTAATATAAACATAATAGGCTTGATTCAGTATCATAGAACCAACACAATTGATTTGTGATAAATTGGGTTGAATACCATTATTGAATCTACGGGGTTTGTTCCTTACCGTATTGATTCATTGTCTCAGAAGGAAACATAATCGTCTGATTGGAGGTCGGGTGGCGATAGTCTTCACGAAGGACTGTGAAACAACTCTTGAATTGGAGGTTCAAGGGATTACATGTGCGGGATCACTTTTGTGATTGGAGATGCAGGAATACTGAGGGAAAGCATTTGATTGTCGTTAATTGGATCAAGTGTTTTAGCCATCGTGACCGAAGTCTGATAGTAGGCGTGTATGGTGTATTAATTCTTAAGAGTATTCATTTTGGTATGGACGAGGTCCCGGGGTTTTTCTGCTGGATTGCAGTTTCCTCGTTAACAAAATCTTGTGTGTGATTTACATTTCTGCACTATATTTGTTTATCATTTATATTGTGTAAATCATTGTATGTTAACAACCCCTTTTTGTATAGTATTGATTCCCGTTTGAGTAAATCAATCAGTACAAAAAAGAGGCTTTGGTAATTTGATCTTATTTCCACTAAGATTGTACAAAGCTATATCTATGGGTTGTTGGGATAAAGGATTTGGTGGTGTACTCGTTACCCTCATTACCCTTTCAGAATGGACCAATTCGAATTAAGCAATAGAACATTGCCGCAATTCGAATGTAACGCCTTATTGTGTCTTGTAATGAACTCTTGTGTGTATGCACAAGTTCATGACCACGTTGAACCAAAATCATACTTTCAAGAATTGATCATTGAAGCAAATAGTATGGTTGATGAATAGTCTCACACTTTATTTGCAAGTGCAAGAAATGAAATGTGGACAAGGAGATCGATTTCAATATAGAGGGATCGATTCCTTGTTTATGGGAGATTGATTTCTTGTTAAGGAAATCAAATTCTACCCAAAGAGATTGATTACATATTAGTGAAATGGGTTCCCAAAATAAAAGTGGATTGATTACAAACAAGTGTAATACATGCCACATGTTTTTACCTGGAAAAACAATGCACCGTCTCTGGGTACTTTCGTAGTGTTCGAGATCAAAGTCGAACAAGACGAGCCTAAACCAAGTCAATGGCCGTTCACGTCTTGCTTCGGTCACAGAGAGGATAGAGGTTGGTCTAGGGAGGGAAACAGCGAAGAAACTTGAGATCAGGTTGAGGATGTGTTTTGGGTGTAAGAGTTCAAGATTTCCGTCGTGAAGGTGACTGGAAATCTTCAAGGCTAGAAGTATGCTGGTTGCTCAGGCGTGTTTACTCTGAGACTCTGGTTCATTCAGGTGTTCTGAACGTCTGGTTGTTTCTGGAAAAAGTGTTCCGCCTTGGAAGATAGAGGAGGCCTCTATTTATAGTTTTGAACTCACCCTGATCTCTCGACAAAGAAGGTGGAAGTCGTGGAAGAGTGGAGGAGTGGAGGACATGGGTTGGTTTCCGTAACTTCCTGAGTTGTGTAGAACATGTCCACTCGCGCCATCTTCTCGTAACTGTCCATTATTTCTATCAGTTTCTTTCAACTGCCGTAGCCGCCAGATCAATACCCCTAAAGTTATCCCCCGTGTGATGTTTTGATGTCTCGAGTGATACGCAGATATTGCGTAGTTGAGTTGAGTTGAGTCTGAGTAGAGTCGTATGACTAATTGTCATGACCAACGAGAGTGTGGCGCCTCCAGGACATGAGTATAGGAGTGGCTTTGGCTATTTGGCCAAGGCCAGGAGTTCATAGCGCCCTTGGCTTGTGGCGTCATAGCCCAAGAGGCCACAGCCCTGGCCTTTGGCCAAGGCAATCTCCAAAGCGCTTTAGCGCTACGGCCTTGGCCTCTGGCCAAGGCCAACTCGTTGTGGCGCCATGGTTCATGGCGCCACGGCCTTGGCCTTTGGCCAAGGCTATACTTGTAAAGAACTTTAGCGCTAGCCTCGTCATGGCTCATGGTTCGTGATGCCATGCTATGTGGCGTTATGACTTTAGCATCTGGCCAAGGTCAACTTTGTTGCAGCTGGTGCGTGCTGGCTATATCTTGGTTATGATGTGCGTTTACGCTACAACATACCTGAAGTCATGGCGTGTTTATCCATGGTATGCTAGACCATCCTGAGTTTGGGATGAGGTCTATTTAAGCCTGTTTAGGCTGTAGTATTCTCTCAGGGAGTTCTGGACAGGCCTAGAACTTCGATATTCCTGAGGTTTTCATTAAGACTCAAATGTTGAGTCGTATAAAGAGGAAATCCGGGAGGATGCGTCTCTGTTAATTCTTCACCATGTACCATATAGTGACCTGGTTCTGATGCCGAGGAATTCGAGGCGATGTCGACATGAAGAAGATTAATGGGTTTAATGTGTTGGTGAGATTATCAGTACTGCACTATGATATCATCCTCTCCACCGGGGGTTATAAGAGAGAACTCATAGAGAGTTTATTCATCTCGTAGAACGGGTTGCATTCTGAGCTATGGAGATGTGCCTGATAGGCAATTGCCTTTAGGTTAGGCCTATTTAGAGAGTGTTTTTATAATCTTGCCCCTCTCTCATTTTTCACCATCTACACCACACTGGGTAAATCGATTTCTGGCGTTGGTGTTCGATTTCTACCATTAGGATATCGATTTCTAAAAGCAGAAATCGATTCCTAACTTAAGAAAAATCGAGTCCATCTTTTGGTAATCGATCCAAGCTAAAGTGGATTGATTCCTAATGAAGGAAATTGAATCCTAACTCTGGAAATCGATACCTAGCCAATGGTAATCGATCCAAACTAAAGTAGATTAATTCCTAATAAAATAAATCGAATCCTAGCTCTGGAATTTGATACCTAGCAATGACAATCAATTTTTTTCGCATAGTGTTTGATTTCCAGTTCACGAGAAACTAGAAACTGGCTTTGTTGCTTTGTGATAAAATCACTAGCACTCTGAATGGATAATATAGTCGGATTGAGAAATCCTTATCGATATTCGTGCAGGCATTCAGTAAATGAAGATTAACTTCATAACTCCATTCACTATGAAAACTATTCATAATACAGAGTTTCTAAGAACTTGTATTGAAATGGTTCGAGGAAAGCAGTAATGGAGTATGAGAAGAAGACTCCATTGAAATGCTTTCAGTTCATGAAACTCAAGAGAAGAGAGTTCATAGATACTCTTGAATATACTAACAGTCACAAGCTTCGATTAGAGTAATCGTTCAGCTCAGAGTAGAGGACCACTGGAATCATGATGTCTAGACGACTAATATTTTTGCTGAAGGAGGATATTATCATTTGTTCTTCATTCGTCTTCAGTTTTTTGATTAATCTTCCAGATAATCCAACCATCTTCTACCTAAAGATCTAACCTAGTGAAGTCTGACTATTAGTAGACATGTTCAAGTGTACGAGTTTTGAATACTAAATTATGACAACCAAGCTTGACATACCAACGCTTGGTGGGGTTGACCGAGCGTGCTCACCACATTACCATCAAACACCTCTAGCTTCTCAAGTACATCTTTTTAATCAACCACCACCTCTAGCTTCTCACGTACCTAATTTTACTCAAACATCTCTAGCTTTTTCTCAATACATAACTTAATCTCATGCATCTACATCATCAACTCACTACTATCATCCATACAACTACAACAATAGTAATAACAACAACAACAACTCCCCTCAATATGATTCATAAACAAATTAACGTTTGAGTTATAAGCTATCTAATGTACTAATTATAGCTTAGTTTTTACCTATATGTCAATTCTAAATGCAGTGGATGGATGCCACAACTCTATTCTAATCTAATTAAACTTGTCTTAATATTTAATTTGGTTGTCTATAATTCTATAGATGTAACTAATCAACCTAAGATCAAGTATTTAAACAAAAATTGCATCTTAAACCCTAAATCCCAAATTACATACTTTTTCATGATTTCGTGGATGAAAATCGAAATTGAAATATAATAGAACCACCTTTGAGTCTAGAGAAAATGTGAATGGGGTAATATACTGATCCGATCCGAGTCACAGAGGTAGCGATTCACTTACTCCCTCTCTCTCTCTCTCCTAAGAAATGATCCAATCCTTCTAACCTCTCCCCTAATGATCTTATTAGAGTCCTATTTATAGAGATCTCCTCTTGCCCTCAAGCTGCCATGTGTCACTTTAACTATTTATCTACATAATTGTCATTCCTTATCCTTTGGACCTCTGAAATCCCTTAACCCAAGCCCAATGGATGAGGTTTAGGCAACACATCCCAAGCCCACTAGGCCTTATGAGACTTGGGGTATCCACATTAGTCCCCTGACGGTTTGGGGCGGGCAGGATGCCGGGCCAACCGTCACCCAATGGAGACCCGAGTCCCCCAGTCGCCCCTTCAGTTACTCTTTTCAATTCGTGGCTTACGTGGCAGCGCACGTCTCCACCATTTAAACTGAGGTAGTGGCTTAGGTGGCGAGCGGTTACTTTTTCCCCTGCTTCTCTTTCTTTACTTCTCCAGTATAAATAGCCATGACTCCTTCTCCTTTAGTTAACTTTTCTTTCTTTCCTTCTTCCTTCGCCACAATGAGCGATCACGAGCCCCAACCAGATGATCAAGTTGCCTCCGATTGGGAAGATGAGGTTAATCCTGAAAACGCGCCAGATGGAGTAGACGCTTGGAATGCTAATCTTGATGTCTTCCCACCTCCTGATCGCGAAGATGGTTTATTTTCTCACGCCCTGTTCAACAGAAGCATCGCACTTCAGAGCACCTTCGTCCCATTTCCTAGCGATGTGTACCCTGACGACTTCCTCAATCAGCGCCTCTTGAATCGTTTGCCACCGCCTTTGCCTGCCGACCCCTTGTGGTTATTAAGCCCAGATAGCGGCGGGTGGTCGTTTCCTCCCTTTGAACAGATCCCTCCCTTGGCTATAAACCGTGGCGATTATGAGCTCCCGAATATCGTCTATAAATCCACGGCGAAGCCCCGGGAAGGTTGGGTCGCGTGGGTTGATTACATTGTGGATTATGAGCCCTATGCCCGTATCCTTGAAGGGATCGGCGTTCTTGATGCTATCAAAGCGTCGAAATGTCGCTCGTATAAACGCAGTAGTTCTGAATTGAGTTGGTTATACGGTGGATTTCTTTATTCCACACTTTCCTCCTTGCTTGGGGAGAGGCAACCATTACCCTCGAGGACGTGATTACGTTCACCCTGCTACCAGTCCATGGGTCTTACTATTGGCACCAGTCAGCTGTCGCCGGATGTATGCGCAATAAAGACTGGGATTTGGTTACCATCCTGAAGAAGTCAAAAGAGCTAGCGAGGAACGTTCTCGCGGAGGGAGCTGGTGACGATTCAGAGAAGGGTAAGGAGCACGAGGTTGCCCAGGACGAAGACCCAGAAGGGGGCGAGGAGCATGAAGGTGCATGAGGTAATGGCTCTTTCACCTATCTTTCATTTAGGGAATGTTTCTTCCTTGTGCAGCTGATTTTGATCTCGTCTTTCATGTTTAATAGGCGAGGATGATACCGAAGTGCCTACTTCAAGCAAACAGAAGAAAAGACGTTCCTCCTTTCCTTTATTTGTAAAGTACTGAGCGCCTAAAATGATAGAAGGTCATTGGGAATGCCCAGACTTCGGCGAGGATTCGGAGACACTGCAATTGGCCGCGTTTCTTCTTTTCTGGTTAAGTCATGACGTCTTCGAGTTCAGCCCGGCGGATACCATCAAGGAGGAACTCATGCCGATGGCCGTTCTGATGGTACACGGCATATCTTTCCCTCTGGCCCCCATGTTCTTAGGCGGGCTTTATCACCATCTAGACTTGCTCGTGATTGACATTAAAAGGGCTGCTAACGCTCATACTGTTGAGACTTTCGTCCCCGCAAGTTTCCTCCAAATGTGGTCTTGGGATCGTTTTCCAGGGTCCAGTCCGACAGTTCCAACGCTTACCGTTCACGGTGTTGAGGAGCGGGTCAACGAGGATGGGGAAGTTTACCAGGATCCTATGGTATATACTTACCCTCGCACCCTTCTTTATAAGAGGAAGTCACCCAAGACTCTTGACATCATTTCCAGGTACATGGATACTGGATCCAAATTCCGTTTTTCTCTGTATACTGATGGTCGTGTCGGGCCTACTCCCTACACCTTTTACTCGGCTGAAGGGGAGATTCTTGATTTCTGGAGGGTGGGCCAGGCAGGTGAAGTAGATTTTGTTTTGTCAGTGACGTCTGGTTACCTTCCTGGTTTTTATGGGGGCGCGTTTTCCATTGAGGCCTATAATTTCGATCGGGTTGTCCGCCAAGCAGGTTTTGACCAGGGGGTTCCTCCGCCTCCTTTGCGTCCTCTTATCCTGGATAACGTCTCCCTCGAGACTTGCTATGACAGGTTTGTCTATTCTGAAGGGGGCGCGCTTCGCTGCCGTCCTACTCCCTTTACGATCCGTTATCCTCAACCTAGTCGGGATTCTCTCTGTGTTTCTGCCAGTTGGTACAGGTATTGGGAGGAGTTTTTAACGCTCGTGATGAATTTTCTGGTTACTACTCCTGTTATTTATCACGCACCCGACGAGGACGAGCTCTATGAGATGCATCACGTCGACCGCTTTGTGCTTGAGAAGAGTATAGGGGAGCCTCTTAGGCTTGTTCCCGGGAATAAAGGTCGCGCTTGGCATTCTTCAGAGACAGCTTGGGGTCCTCTTCCTTTGGATCCCGACACAGTTGTGAAGCAGAAGTCACGGAGGAAAGTCCCCCTCTCCTCCCCAAAAGCTGTTGGCGGACAGGGACAATCGCGGGCGACCAAGGTCCCTAAACCGTCTCCGTCGGCGCCTAACTTTGTGTTAGGCAGAGGTGCTGCAGTAAGTAACCGCCCCTTTGGCATTTTGATTTAGCGTTTGCGTTTTTCCCTAAATCTCGTATTTACTTAAACTTTTGTTGGTGCGTAGCCTGACGGCGCTCATGATCCAGGGCCGCGCAAGCGGTCTTTGGAGGAGTGACTTAATATGCCCGAGCATGAGTGGCGTAGGAAGGCTTTGCTTGATAAGTTGAATTGGGAAGCGGGTGTAGTCCCCATTCCTCGGTGTATTTCTTCCCCTTCTAATAGTCTTGCACTAAATAGGCGCGTTCGGTAACTTCTTCAAAGAGAAAGCGTGTCGCGTCCGTACAAACTCCTGCCCGTTCAAGCAACCCTGAGTTTGTGGAAGAATTGGCTCGTCGTAATAGGTGTGCTGGTCCCAAACCAGCTGATGTGATGAGGTTAACTCGATTACAACCTTTAGTCTGTTCTGTTAGGCGTGGTGGGGTTGATCCCCTGAACTCACCATCTGCTATTTTGGAATCTTTCAGTTCTTCGATGTCTGAAAGCTTACATCACGTGGGCCCGTCTTCTTCTGCTCACGTGCTATCTGATCCAGGTATGTATTAAATTTTTACACGTGGGTGCATTTACTTTTTCCCTTTTCAGTTGCGGAAAATCCTATATATACCCATCCTCCATTGCATTGTTTGGGATCAAGAGAGTTTCTGAATCTAGCGGATGCTTTTGTAACATTGATACTGCTGCTATATTTCATTTGCGCTAGGTTCCTTTGGGGACGGTTCTCTCAGCGACCACGCTGGTGATATCGACGCAGAAGTAAGCGCGTCTTCGGCACCTTCTGAGGAAGTGAGTGGTTAGCTTTTCCTGAATTTGATCATTTTTCTTACCGTTTGTGGCTTACTCGATCTTTCAATCCTTTGTATGAATTGGATATGGGGAAACGGGTAAACAAAGAGGCAGAGAGCGCTAGTAGCGAGAAGCGCTTGAGGAATTCCTTGCCTGCCAGGAATAACAACATTGTCAATCGTCCTACTTCTTCAGCGGCACTGGGTTCTCCAATTACTAGCGTAGCTCGTTCCCCTGCTGTGAATGCGGCTCGTACTCTCGCTGCCAGCGTGGCTCCCAACTCTACCTCGCTGCCCATGTTTGATCCTGTTTTTTATTGTTCGGAAATAGGCTTCTAGGGCGCTTCCTTCGAGTTGGTTAGCGGATTTTGGGTCCCCTCGGCTCATGTTGATACTTATACCAAGATTCTAAAACGTCATGGTCATCTCGTGCCCGTGAAAGCAGCATCCTACCTTGGTAAAGCGGCTCAAGTTAAAACGGTCAGCGACCTTCTGGATGTGGCGTCTGGTCTTTATGGCGCGGACCTTCTGAGGAAAAGATGAGGAAATGGGAGGATATTCTTGCTACTGCCGATTATATGCGTTTTAACGTCGCTTGGTTGCTGGAGTTGATGAAGAAAGTGAAGGCCAAGCATGACCCTAGGACTTCAAAGCTCTCCTCTCGGATCAAACAGCTGGCGGAGGACAAGGCACGGTTGGAGAAAGAAGTCGAAACCCAAAAGGCCGAGCAGAAGATGATTGCTATTGAATTTAGCGCTGCTACTGACGCTCTCGCTGAGGTAGAGAAAGATGTGGAGAGGGTGAGTCTTGAGCTGGAGACTAAACATAGGGATCTGGACGAGTTAGTCGAGGCGGATTAGTGATCCCCCCCTCCCATTTTTATTAGGGATTTATTGGTTGGTGATTTGGTTTTATGGATATTGGGTATTGTGCCTAGACTTAAATGTCTAATTAATGCCTTGTTTGATTTATATATATATAGGTGTAAGAGTATTGCTTTGTGGTCCCTGTTATTTGTTCTCTCTCCTTTGTTTCTTTGATTTCTGCAGATTAGAGTTGGTGTGATGGCGCTGTCGCGCGAAGAAATCGCCCACGACATTCGCACTCTGCGCAAGGCCAGCTTTGTTTTGCCAGAAGTCCTCGCTTACTTTAGAAAATTATCAGATGACTCCTGTCTGGAGTTCGCTGAGGTGAGCTCCATGGTGGCGAGAATAAGGTTATCTGGGCTCGAGCCTGATGAGGCCAAATTAGAACGCCTCCAACACTGCCGGGCTCGTCGAGTTTTTTCTACTTTGAGCATGTATGATGTTTCCCGCGCCCTTCGCATAATAAATGCCTCTCTGAGTCAGGCGTTCGTGTTGTTTCGCACGTTCCGGAGTCGGAGTGTCTAGGGAATGCCCCCGTTTTACTTGTGTCTTTTCGATGTTCGTGTAATAATAAATGTCCTTTATTAAATGCTAAACCTTTGATATATATATATATGCCTCCTTCCTCTTCTCATTTGGTTGTCCTGTTTTCTCTTCTCTTTGTTCCTTCTGTTCTTTCGTCTCTCATTATCATTTTGTTTTTTGTTTGCTTTGCCCCCCCTCTTTTTTTTTATGGCTTTTCGATTGCGCGGTTACTTCATTGGCTTGTCCTCAGTGCCCTTTGTGTCCACTCCCTTGGACCTTGAGCGCGAGATTGGGCGACTGGAGTCAGTCAAGGAGGAAGCGGAGTTGTTGGTTACTCATAGACGAGAGGATTATGAGGCTCTCCAGCAGGTTTGGAATGACCATCACGCTAAGTGGGAGGCTGCTTGTGTCGCTGGAGCTACCCCTGGCGTACAATTTGGTTCTCATAACGAGGCGGGGCTTCGTCGACGGATGGATATGACCCATAGTCGTCGTACTGTTGCCCTTAGCAGCCTTCTCGAAAGCCGAGCGATTTGTCAGGGACATTGACGAGGAACTAGATCGATGTAGGTGCACTCTTGTTGTAGGCGCTGTCATGCCTTTAGTTTAGTGTTTTTGCCTTATTGTAGATGCCGTATGGCTATTTTATCGAATTGAAACGTCTTTGCCTTTGAACACGTGTCATGCATGCCCAGGGCGGTTGCACCATGTATTAAATGCGTCGTTTTGTTAGTATAAAACGAACGACTGTCATTTGTCCTTTTTCTATTTTCGAATAGTGAAATGGCCTCTGCAGATGGTTTGTGGGTGCTAGCCCTTCCCATTACTCCCGGTGCCTTAGCTCGAGCTGATCTCGAGAAGGAGGCAAAACGCTTGCGAAATGTTCTTCTGGAGACCAAGAGTTTACTTTGCGCCCATGAGCAACGCTGTAAGGATATACGCGCTGATCTGGCTGAACAATGCAAGACCATGACTTTGATCCGTCGTGCGAGCGCGAATTCTTTTTTGACAAATAAGGCGCGTCGTCGCTATAACGACCTCGTTCAACAGCTTTCAAAGGAAGAAGATTACGTGCAATATGCAAAAGATTCTGTCGATTTTTTTGCACAGCGTGTTGCTGAGTGTGAAGCCGAGCTGGCCGGATTATCTAATGCATGATGTTATTTTGTGGCTTGCTAGGCTTATGAAAGCGCGCCCTTGCGTTATTTTTCTTTAATCATCATGTAAAACAAGAGTTGCCAAGTATAATGACTATGCGCTTTTTTGTTTGCGCTGACTCTTTCTAGTAGAATGATTGTACGTGCTTGTGTTGTGTTTTGATTTAATATTTTCCTTGGTTAAATTGATTCGTTACTATGAAAGGCAGCGTGTTCAGTGCGCTCCTGAGGTAGCGTGTTCAGTGCGCTCCTTAAGGGTTTTCGGTGCCCAATCGACCAGGGTGATCAGTGCCCTTGTGTTAATCGATTTTGTTATAAAAGGCAGCGTGTTCAGTGCGCTCCTTACGGGTTTTCGGTGCCCAATCGACCAGGGTGATCAGTGCCCTTGTGTTAAATCGATTTTGTTATAAAAGTTAGCGTGTTCAGTGCGCTCCTTGTGGGTTTTCGGTGCCCAATTGAGAATCGAGAATGATAAAAAGAAAGGGTAGGGCGTTATGTCAAGATGCCTTTCCCATATATATATTATTATTATTATTGTTTAGGAATACACATGGCGCTAAAGATAGTGTAAGGTAAAAGAACAGGGATGAAATCGTCGTTGTCATGGCGCGACTTAGGCGTAATATAATTTAATCCATTTACCATTTATCGGTGTATCAATCTCTTTCCCGCTCACGTAATTGAGGTAATAGTAGCCACTTTCTGCAACTTTTCGTACGATATATGGTCCACGCCAATTTGCCGCGAACTTCCCAGCCTTTGCTTTTCTCTGCACGTGTTTTGCAATTTTTAGCACAATATCTCCGACTTTGAAGGAGCGCGGTATCACTTTCTTGTTGTAATAACGCGCCTTTGTAGTTCTGTAAGTTTTTGCGAACTGCTCCGCTCTGGCCCTTCGCTCGGCAAGTACATCAAGGTGCGCGATCCTGTTTACACTATCTGGCTCAGTGTGGCTCGCCATGGCAAACCTGGCAGACGGGACCGCGACCTCGGCTGGTAGGATGGCATCTTCCCCATATACCAGCGAATAAGGAGACGCCCCTGTAGTGCTACGCTTAGAGATCCTGTATGCCCATAATGCCAAAGGTAGTTGTTCATGCCAACCTCTATGATGGTCATGAACAGTTTTGCTTAGTATTCTCAATAGCGTTTTGTTGGTGGACTCTGCTAGTCCATTTCCCTGTGGGTAGTACTCAGTGGACGCGTGCTGTTTTATGTTGTACTTGGCCAGCAGATCCGACACCTTTTGGTTGATGAATGAAGTGTCGTTGTTCGAGCGGATAATCATGGGTGCGCCGAAACGGCAGATGATGTATTCTTTGATAAACGCGGCAACAGTTTCTCCTTCGTAATTTCGTAAAGGCGCTGCCTCTACCCACTTGGTCGAATATTCTGTCGCCGTGATTATGTATTTGTGACGGCTGGAAGATAGAGGGTCTATGGGGCCAATTAGGTCTAGACCCCAACTATGAAAGGGCCACGAGGCAACTACACTGTGTAACTCTTTGTGAGGCGCTTGTATTACATTCCCGTGAAGTTGACAAACGTCACACTTTCTTACGAATTCTGCCGTATCGGCTTCCATGGTGGGCTAGTAATAGCCTCCCTCGTGGATGTGGACGAATAGCTTGCGCTTCCCTTGGTGTTCCATCTCATGAGATTTGGTCATTACTGTCTACGCTTCCTCCTTGCTCAGGCACCTCAACGCCCCATTATCGAAGCTCCTCCTGTATAAAACCCCATCGATGATAAAGAAACGTGCCGCCTTTTTCGTTATTACTAGAGCTTCAGTCTCGTCTCCTGGGAGCAAGCCTTTCTTTAAATAATTGACATAAGGTTGTCTCCAGTCTATTTCCTCAACCGTACAGACCTCTGACGGTTGTGGCGGCGACTGACACTCAGTGCACCCGCCCTGCAGAATCGCGGCCTGTGTTGCCATCTCGGGCCAGTAATACCCTTTTCTCTGTAATCTTCTGTACAGGGGAATTACTCCTGAATGTCCGCACGTTTCTTGGTGGACCTTGGCTAAAAGCCTCGTTGCTTCTTTATTTCCTACGCATCGTGCTAATGCTCCACCCGTCATTCGATAGTAGAGTTGCCCCTTGATAACCACAAAGGACTTTATTCTTTTGAATAACATTGATCTTTCCTCTTTGGGCCTGTCGAGCTCTCTCATGACTCCTTTTCTCCAATCATTTTCTTCCTCAAACTTCATTTCTCGTAGCCAAGTGCTAGGGAGCTCTTGTCTGTGTACGGTGATCGAGCCTTCGTCCTTGCCGTTTAAGTTGATTTTCGCCGCTAGGGTTGCTAAAGCGTCGGCGTGCCTGTTCACGGTTCTTCCCGTGTGTCCCAGTTCTATCAGGGTGAACTTGCTCATCTGCTCCTGTGCTTCTGCGCGGTAAGGTGTCAGGTGCTCTTCCTTGACATGGAAATCACCCCCCGCTTGGCTGGTGACTAATTTCGAGTCGCCATGTACATGGAGTCGGGAGAGCTCCATTTGTTCAGCTAGCTTGAGGCCGATTAGGAACGCCTCGTACTCGGCTACATTGTTGTTGCACGCAAAATCTAACTTGAAGGCGAATGAGAGCAGTTCCTTTCCTGGTGTTTCAAACACGATATCTGCGCCTCCATACAATCCATAGGACGACCCGTCGAAGTACATGTCCCAGACGCCTTCTTCGTCGATCTCCGCCACTTCCCCAGGTATGTCCTCATGGATACTGGTTTCATCGCTTCCCGGGAACGCGACAAGGAGATCTGCGATTGCTTGTCCCCTTACGCCTCGGGGTCTTTGGTAATGGAGCCCAAATTCTGATAGTTGTAAGGACCATCGCGCGGTTCGACCGGTCAAGTATGGTCATTCGTCTAGGTAAACCATGGGGTTTGCCGCGGCGATTACCACAGTCTGATGCGCCAGTAAGTATGGTCTTAACTTCTGAGCCGCGTAAATTAGAGCTAAACACGCTTGTTCAATCCGTGGGTATCTCACTTCAACGTTTCTTAAAACACGACTCACGTAGTATATAGGAAAGAGTTGATCGTTTCCTAAATCTTGAGCGAGGAGCGCCCCTATGGCTTCAGAGGTGTACGTCAAGTAAAGGTGTAAGCGCTCTCCGGGTATCGGTGGTCGCAGAACTCGTGGGATCGTAAGGCATTTCTTTACGTTTTCAAAAGCGTTTTGCTGGGTCTCCCCCACTGAAACGCGCACCCCTTCTTAAAGAGTGGAGTAAAAACGACCATCATTTGCGCTAAACCTGGTATGAACCTTCGGACGTAGGATATCTTCCCTAGAAAACTATGAAGTTCTTGCACATTGACGGGCCTATCCATGCTAAGTATCGCTTGCGCCTTTCCTGGGTCCACTTGTATTCCCTTACTAGTAACCACGAACCCCAGGAACTTGCCAGATGTTACTCCGAAAGCGCATTTGAGAGGGTTCATTTTGAGCTTGTACTGCCTACAACGCTCGAATACCGTTCGCAAGTGGCTGATGTGGTCCTCCCTTTTCTGAGATTTGACAATGATATCATCAACGTATACTTCAACTTGTCGGTGGATCAAATCATGAAAGATGGACACCATAGCTCGTTGGTAAGTCGCTCCGGCGTTCTTTAATCCAAATGGCATCACTACATAGTAAAAGCAACCAAAGGGTGTTTGAAACGCGGTCTTGTGCGCATCCGTGGTACTCATTTTGATCTGGTTATAACCACTGTAACCATCCATAAACGAGAACATTTGGTGGTTACTGGTCGCGTCTACTAGCATATCCACGTTAGGTACAGGGAACTCGTCCTTAGGGCAAGCCCTATTCAAATCTCTGTAATCAACGCAACAACGGATTTTCCCATTCTTCTTCATTACATGCACGATATTGGCTAACCACGGTGCGTTCTTTATGGGCTTGATGAATCTGGCCACCATCAAGCGCTCAATCTCCTCTTTTATTGCCAAGGCGACATCCTTATGGAAAGTGCGGCTTCTTTGTTTCACAAGACGAGCATGTGGCAGCACGTCTAGAGAGTGGGTAACCAGCTCCTCGTCCAATATCGGCATCTCGCTGTACGTGTAGGCGAAAACGTCCTTGTACTCCTTTAATAACTTAGTCATCCGTTCTCGCTCTTCCTTTCTTAGGGACGCGCTGATCTTAATCAAACGTTCCTCCCCGTCCCCAATATTCACTTCCTCCACCTCGTCTAGGGATGGTACCTCCACAAGCTCTTCTATTGGTAGAGATTCCGCTGTTACTTCTTCTTCCTCATCGGGAGATGATGT
>JAJJMA010162945.1:0-21804 GCA_023529015.1 Papaver nudicaule | reverse complement strand
GTTTCGAAAATCTCCTTAGATATTATTACTTCCAAATGTCGTCATCAACTTTAACAATGTCGACATTACTTCCTTGGTATTACTGGGCTAACCAGATGAACCTAGGTGGAAGTGGGATCTGGTCCAACGTGGTTCAACGTTCCGCATAAACGTATCATAACAGATGGGGACAAGCCTTGTGTGTTAAGCTTAAGTGAACACGTAGGTTCAACAGACATTCCGAATCACGCAAATAGATATACCATTGAAGTACGGTGCGAGATTCCACGAGTAATAGCAAAATGTTAAATCTCCTGAATTCTTGATTCCAATATAGATGTCACGTTAATGATATCCAAGAATTCAAATCAAAACATCAAATGAATAATCAAATGAATATTTGATCGAGTAGTAAAATCATACGAAGATTTTAATCACGTACAATATTGATCATAAATCATGTGTCTACCTATCTGAAGCGACTAACCATATTTCTGATGATGACTCATTATCACTTTAGTTGTACATTGAAGATGAACGAATTCAAACTTCAAACCGAGAATATCAAACTCATTAATTCGTTGAAGCACAAATCAAAAAGGTAGAGTTTGAACTTCGAAGTTATGCATTCTGAGATAACCATAGTATGGTTCGAAACATATTGTTTTGGCAGAAACCAAATTAAGGTTTCGGAACCTAAAGTTCATTATATGATCAGAACCGTATTAAGGTTCCCAAATCAAGTTTCCATATAGCGAAACCTAAAGTTGGGTTTCGAAATCTAGATTTTGTTTAACAAAACCTTGGTTAAGGTTTCGAAACAAGAAACACATATTAAATTCTCCACAAATGTTTGGTGTCGAACTTGAGAGTCCATGTGGTCGAGAACCGTTTCAGCATCACACCATTTTAGCCTCGACGCACAGGAATATATTTCCCGGTTCACATAAACCTTTAGGAAACCCCAGGGTCTTTTCGACCTTTTAGAACTCACATGGTCAAGACACATTGGCCTTGATTCTCAAGTCATTGTAAGCCAACAAACATAGTTACGAATCTGTGTTATCTCATTGGTCACAATATTTAGTTTCGGACCAATATCTTATGAATACGAAAACCGGATTATGGTTTCGAAATCAACGTTTAGATTTACCAAAACCTACATTGAAAATTCATAAGTTGAGAATACACAAATATGGTTTCGGAATCCAGAAGTGAGATATGGCATACAAGATGTTCATATACAGAATCAAATGAATGATTCAGAACTTCAGTATTCAAAGCCAAACCATGACGTAGTATTCGAATCTCAGAACAACAGTATTTCGAGTCTACACAACATAAGTGTGAGTCACGATCTCTCTTACATTGGCTCATACAAGTATATGCAATCAATCCGACAGAGCCAGACTAGGTAAGAATAGACACAATACTGTGATGGATTAAGTCTCGTAGTACTACCGAGATAACATCACATTGCTATATCCAACTCGAAAGGTTTTAGGAAAAACCTTTATATTAACTTAGAGACGGAGAAGAAAAGAAAGCTCTAAGCAATATGGAACGTCATAACTACAACACAAATACCGCAAGCGATAATGTGGAGTTATCTTAAGACACACTGATCATAAGTGATCAAGTCATAACGTAAAGCTCAAAATGAGAGTTATGTTTATGTCTTTTGTAGCACAAGTGTAAAAGATAATGGAATTGCATTATTTAGATTCACTAACCTCTTGAATGATGAAGCCGGATGTCTTTGTTTGATCTTTAGTCTTTCTTCAACTCTTCAAGTAGTGATTCTAAATCCTACCAAAATCTTTCACAACCTAAAGCTAAGTCTGAATTTTACCTAACGTGTGTTTCAGGCTTTCGAGTTTTGATCACTAAAGTTGACAACTAAGCTTGACATACCAACACTTAGTGAGGTTGACCGAGCCATGCTCTAACACATGGAAGATGGACCAAGCACCTTAGCTGGCACCAAATAACAATTGAAGAACGTACCGCTCCTGGGACATCAACAATCAACCTTCTCCGCACCACTAAGGAAGTCAACATATTCAATGAAGAATTGCCCAGGATGATAAAAATTGGGACTCTACTGGGAGCGGCACAGGAGGGTCCGTTACATGAATTATTAAAAGAATACGCAGATATATTCGCCTGAAAAATGGGAGATATGCCAGGAATATACCTAAAGCTAGTAAAACATGAACTCCGAATCAACGAAGGTGTCGTACCGTTTAAGCAAAGGCTGCGGAAGGCCTCTCCGGAATACCACTAGGCAGTAGAAAAAGCGCTTGGCAAACTATTGGAGGCAGGTTTCATTAGGGAAGTGAGGTATCCTACATGGATATCTAACATTGTGATAGGCCCCAAGAAGAATGGCGGGGTACAAATTTGCATAGATTTCAGCAACCTGAACAAAGCATGCCCAAAGGACCCGTCGTATATGGTGAAAAATGGAAGAGGGATAAAAACGTAAAATGACCCTCTGATTATGCCTTGCCAAGAGGCGATTGCCTACTCATGCAGATCTCTATAGCTCAGAATACAGCCTGTTCTGCAAGTTGAATATGCTCTCTATCATTTCTCTCTTATAGCTCCCGGGTGGAGAGAATAATATTATAGCGCAATGCTAAATAACCCATTGTGAGTGTAGAAAATACCATCGCCAGGAAAATCAATCTGGATGGCGAAGTTGTACGAAGGTGAAGTAGCTAAGATGCATGGAATCACTTGAAGATGTAGTCGGGGATAAGAAGTAGAGAAGAAACCAAACTTGGCGAAGCAGCGCTGAAGAAGGCAAGGCGAAGCTCGTTCAGGCGAAAGAAGTTCGTACGGAGAAGTAGTTGAGAAGTGGTTGAGCATTTAAGGATGATCAGAACAGATCTATTGTCAGAGTTGACTGTCTGACTCAGTGGGATCATCGTCAGCAACGCTTATCCATAAAATAAGGCATCGCCGAAGCTGATAAAGATTACATTAGGATCGCTGAAGGTCACGGGTGGCAAAAGAAGACAAATAGTGTCAGAGAAGGTCGCTATCAATATTAGTTGTAACCCATTGTAAATTCTCCCTATATAAGGCGAGACATCCTCAATGTAAAAGGGGTTGGTGTAATCTCAGTCTGGCCTAGTGAGAGGTAAAGTGAGTTTCCCTCTTGCTCTCCCTAATCCAGTATTGAGCGTGTGTTAATCTTGTGTTAGAGTTAGGGTGTGAATTAAGTAAAGGTAAAATATGTAACCCAGCTTTCAATAGTAGAATCCCTTGGATGTAAGCCTCAAACATGAGGAAGAACCAATTATCTCTAACACTTTACTCTACTGTTTGCCATAATATGAATATGTGCATGATGTTGTATGTGAATCATTGGGTGTACAGTCAAAGATCTACTAATAAGATTTTTGACTGTTACACCCACCAACTCATAAAACCACCAATTTACTTCATGCCGACATCACTTTGAATTCCTCGGCATCAGAACTAAATTGCTCACTGGTACTATGGTGGAGAATTAACAGAGATGCATCATCATGGATTTCCTCCAGAGCTCTCTGAGAAGTATACAACAGCTTAAACACACTTAGGCAGGCTATAACCTAAACATAGAATGGCCTAGTATGCCATGGCTAGGCATGCCATGGCTTAAAAATACGCCAAATCCCAAGTGCACAAACATGCCATAGTCGAAATGACCTGGCCTGACACGCCACAAAAAGATATGCCTTGGCCATAAGGCCATGGCGTCATGCTCACGGTGTCACTAAATATGCCTTGGCCATAAGGACAAGGTCGTGGCCACAAGAGCCATGGAGCCACATCCATGGCGCCACAAGTTTGGCCTTGGCCACAAGAGCCATGACGTCACATCCATGACGCCACAATTTTTTTGGCATTGGCCGAAGTCCAAGGTCGTGGCCACAAAACGTATGGCCTTGGCGCCACCAAAATTGCCAAAGATCGTGGCCATGTCCACGACCACACATGCACATTCTTGCCGTTCAAGTCATGGTCATACTACGAACACATGGACACACAACATTATTGTAGTTCAGCTTAACACAATTACGCAACATCTGCATATTACACGAGATATCAAAACATCACACGGGGGGATAACTTTAGGGGTATTGGTCTGGCGGTCTACGACAGTTAAAAAGAAATTGATGGAGATGATGGACAGTTACGAAAGATGGTGTTGAGTGGACATGTTCTACACGACTCTAGCAGTTACAGAATGAATCCATATTCCTCACTCCTCCACTCTTGCACGGCTTCGACCTTCTATGTCGAGAGATCAGGGTGAGTTCAACACTATAAATAGAGGCTTCCTCTATCTTCCAAAGCAGAACACTTGAAAACACCAAAACCTCAGAGCAAACATACATGAGTATTCAACACAGTTCTAGCCTTGAGATTTCCAGTCATACCTACGACGGAGGTCTTGAACTTTCACACCCAGAAACACACATTCTCAACCTGATCTCAAATTTCTTTCATTGTTTCCCTCCCTAGATCAACCTATAACTTCTCTGTGACCGAAGCAAGACTTGAACGGCCATTAACTTGGTTTAGGCTAGTCTTGTTCGATTTTGATCATGAGCACTACAAAAGTACTAATTTGCAGTACAATGTTTTTCAGGCAAAAACATTTGGCGACTACAGTGGGAGATCAATCTCTCGGTCCCAGAAGATTTTCTCAAAGATGGTTGAACTAAGGTCAGGATCAGACACCAAGAATCCCAATTCCAACTGACAGTGTTGCAACTTCCAATGCAACACCTACCAATCCACCCACATCCAGCTTTGTGCCCAACGCTCAGGCTACTCATGACGCTCCCCCTGCAACACCTATTGTTCCAGCAATTCTCGTCGCCCCGGTGAATCCTGCCGCTCCAGCCAACACCTCTGACAAGAACCCTTCTCCCACCATCAGGATTAATGATACCGCTGAAAAGGGAAAAGGAGTACCAAAATCATTGACCATGGATGAGTTGGCCAAACGCCAAGACGATCTTGCAGAAAGTCAGGTTAAAATGTTCGATACTCAACTAGGAATCCTGGCTTTTCTCGAAACCTTGACTGAACAGGTAACACTATCAAACCTAGGCAGGATGTTTCAGAGACCCAGCGAACACCCGAACGACAACGTGAAAAGATTCAGAATCCAAGCTCTCGAGTGTCATGGTATGAATGTCACAGAACTACAATTGGTGGAGCTCTGCATCAATGTAATGATCCCAGTCTACCGAGACCTCTTGGAAAACCTTCGCTTTCAAACATTATCTGAACTCCACGAAGCTGCAAAGAGATCTGCCACGACTGCACTTGCATTGATAGAAAGAGCCAAGCCCGTGAGGAATGAAGAGGCTCGTAGTACCCGTGACGACAAGAGGCTAATCAACAAGCAATATAACAACAACCTTCCATCCATGAGTGTTGTCAGCGAAGGAGGAAAAAGAAAGAGCCCTGCTACGGAAGTGACACACCCAAAGCGTACAAACTCAGCTCTAGGAACCCCGAATAAGAATGTGAATCAAGGCGGGCCACAACAACCGGAAATGCGAAGGCAAAAGGCCAGACCAGAAGTACCAGACTACCTGTTCCCCATGGAAGAAGTGCTAGAGTTGTTAGATACCTGGATCTAAGATGGATCAATTGAACTACCTCTAGTACGACAGCTTCCAACTGCTGACAAGGTAGCAAGTCCAAAATATTGTCGCTACCACCGAGTCACTACCCACTCCACCAGAGATTGTTTTAGTCTCAAACGAATTTTCCAAGCCAAAGTAGAATCTGGGGAGTTGCACTTGGTGAACGAAGGTGTGTATCAAGACACCTTGCCGGTTTGCGCATTCACCATTCCTGAAGAACCGGTGAACAAGAGAGTCGAAGGAATAATGTATCAATTAAGCGAGACTCTCTGTCTCTCGAAGCCTCAGCGTAAAGATATGTTCACAGCTCTGAACATGATAGTATCAGGTCGACGCCTACCTTTCAAAGAAACTGGTGAACAACCAACGTCCAGGCAAGAAGGGCCAATTTTAGCAAAAGAAGATGAGAAACCAACAGAAGAACAAGACTGGGGACTTCTCACAACCACCCACCTCTACCATGCTAAATTTCCAAAGACGTTGATTGATCCTGGGTACCCATTGAACATCATCTCGGTAAACACCCTTAGAGCAGCTAACGTTTCTCGTCATGAAGTCATCCGTGCTCCTACAATCATCAAGGATCTGAACGGGATTGAGGTACGCACCTATGGGTATATTACTTTACCAGTGGAAGTTGCTACAGTCCCAACCATTGCAGAGTTCCACATAATCAAGGAAGACATGGGGAGCGACATAGTGCCAGGACACCCTTGGTTCTGCAACAACCAAGAAGTACTTCACAATCAGTCGTCAATGCCCCGAACATCCATGAAGGGATTCACATAAGGAGGAAACACTGCTAAGGCGATGGTGGTGTCATCAAATGAATCTGAGGAAGCAAATGGGAACCCTCTCGGCGAGAAAGGTATTTCACCAGTTCCCTCTTTGTATGATAACCCATATTCCCCAAGCCATTGGGGACTTGCTACAGGAAGATCCATCAGAGACGAGAAGTCCGAGAAGACCCCAGTAGACGTGGGTACAACCATTAGAATTTTTATCAAGGCTCTTAAGGACTCTGGAATTATCCGTGGCAAGATATGTAGTAGTACTACCCCAGTGTGAGGAGGATATCTAGTACCATATGTTATACCACCCGAGATCCTGGAAGACTTACCACACTTCAAAGAGTACGTGAAGTTATCCACTCTGAAATAAGAACCATAGGAAAGTGCAGTCTTATTCATAGAAAGGTTACGCAAAGGAGCAAAGGCAATCCTGCCTAAGGACGAACCACTGGACAAGACACTGGCTCCAGAAGTACACACAGTTCAGGGTTAAAGTCCCTCCATGAAGCATAGCCTCAGGGAACTCAGCACCAGATTTCCCCGTTTTATTGTATTTGCATTCCTCCAAAGCAACGCATCATGACTTGCAGTAAATATGATTTCCATTCCAGCAGTTTAATTAAGAAAAGTCTTTTATTTCAAAAATTTCTCACAACCAAAAGAAAATATTGTCTTATCCAGTCAAAAGAAAAACCTACATCCCATCAGGTGTCTAAAAAAACTACTCGAGAAAATCAATCAAAACACAACTAGATCCACCCTTGCAAGACGCCTTTAGTTGCTCCAGCTCCTCCTCCTCTCTCTGCAATTCAGCACTCAGCTCCGATACCTTCCTCTCCTTCTCACGAAGAACCTCCTGAGATCCCTGAGATTTGGCCTTCTCAGACCTAGCACGTAACCAAGCCACATTGAAGTCTTTGGATTCAGCCATAGCTATCCTGCTTTCCCAGTCTTGTACAACAGACGGATCAGCAGAGTCAATAGACTGAGTCATCATCTCTGTCATCCTCAATAGCAGAGCGCCAACTACCGACTCATGAAGTATCCGGTTCTCCCTGTCATGTGTAATATGGTCGAATTTCCTCCAAATGTGGTCATATAATACTTTATACTCGTTCAACACCGGGAAGTTACCCACCAAAGCATAGCCGTGTCGAACTCGATGAGCGGGTAGAGGAAAGACGACTCCAGTTCTAGACTCACATCACCACCTACTGCTTACTCAATCGAAGAAATGGTTGCTTCCACAACCTCGGAGACAACCTTGTCAACAACCACAGAGACGGTAGCATCTACGTTAACATTCAAGTCACCTTCACCCTCCAGCATCTCAGTATTTTCCACAATAGACGCACCAGCATGGTCACTATACTCCTTCTCCTGTGAACACGAGGCCAAGCATTGTTAGTTAATCACCTACGTAAAAGGATCAACAAGTATGAACACAAGTTCTAAAGTGAAAGTTGCTGAAAATCTAACGTCATACTCAAGAAAGAACAAGTGTTGTGGAAAATATATATGGAATTTTGGAGGGATTTTTAGACACCATCATCCTGCTGGTGTCTAATATTGTGTGATAAAATTTCATGGCAACCCAGTTCGTGGTTCGAGAGACGGCGTAAACACTAGTACATGGACAAAACGTACATATGAAGCCTAAACGATTGCTGCAGATAGCTCGTGAGGAATTTTGGGGTAAAATTTATACACAAACTCCATTTTAATTTCTACTACCAGGTGGTAAAATTTCATGCAAGAGTTATGTATGGTTTGAGAAATATGGCGCAAACACTAAAGCATATGCAAGGAGACAGATCGTCAGAACTTCCTGCGCCAAAGTTTTACCGTAAAATAACGGTTGGTTAAAAAAATCTATAAGGAATTTGGAGGAGATTTTTGGACACTATCTTCCTCTAAATACCTACCAAGACATGTTAAAATTTCATGGTGATCCGGTATGGAGTTTGAGAGATATAGCATGAACATAAAGGGAAATAAAAGGTCGTCAGAACCTCCTACATCAGAATTTCCGTCGCAAAGAAATGGTTGGTTTGAAAAATCTACAAGGAATTTTGGAAAAAATCTCTCTATGTACGTCCCGAGAACATACCAAAATTTCATGATAATCCAGAAAGGGTTTTGGGAGATATGACACAAACACTACAACATATTCAGAGACTGCAGTTAAGAAATTTATGCAAGACCACGTTAAATGCTGCGGAGAACCTATGAGGAATCTTAAAGATATTTTTAGACACATTACTCCCCTGGATGTCTACCACTATGTGTCAAAATTTCATGAGGATGCAACAAGTGAGCTAGGAGATATGACGAAAACACCAGGGGATACGCAAGACACAAGCCGCCAGAAATTACGACAAAATATTCTTGGAACTCTACTAACCAGCAAAAATGACGAGGAGGTTACCTGAATAAACCCGGAGCCCGCTGCGTCGCGAAGGGAAGAATGAAGAACTCCTCCACCAGTTGACTCATCTGCTCTGGTATCACCACCTGCATCAATTAGTGGGGACTTCACACCATCATCACCTTCCAGCGGAGGAGCCTACGGAGATACACAGAAGACTTCAACATCCACAAAAGTGCACACATCAAATAGAGAATCCCATCAAAACGCGAACAACTCACATGTGATGGAAAAGGACATGGATCCATCGTGGGGGAAGGATCAACGACACGACTCTTGGGCAACTCCATCCTATTACTCTTTGCTCTCTTCCTAAGTTGGACGGTTGGAGGAGGCTCCATCTGTTATCAAGAAAAAAATCTTAGTTAGCAAAGGCGAGAGACGGAGAATGATATATGAATGCCAAGTAGAAAACTTACCTGAGGTTTCACGATAAAGATGGGCCTTTCAGTTGTGTTACTTTCTTCACGAAGTTTCCCAGACAAAACAAAGTATAATCCCAGAACAGAACGAATTCAAAAGTAATCCTCGTGAATTTGTGGCAAACCAAGAAAGGAACGGTCTTCCCCAGGATGCAGAGAAGAGTCTAAAGATTCGAGCAAATCACTCACAGAAGGAGGACGGGAACGATCCAGAGGCACATCCTGATCAAAACCCATGAACCTGGCCGCCCTATTAATGTTGTACTCTTCCCTCGCCAATTTACCTTGATAGAGGCCAAGGATAATGCCCAGGATAATGTTGCACAAGAACAATGTATGTCATTCATCATCAATATTAGTCATACCATGAGTTCCAGAACGCAAAGTAACTTCCGAAGTCTCAGCAGCAGTCTGAAGTTGAACAACTCTATCATCAGGAATATAACACCATGGACGGAAACATGCACTTCCCTCATTGTCCAGAAAATCTAATAGCTTCACAGAGACCTTAGGCTTATTCTCACTCCACAGCTTGATCCTGGCATACTCCAATATGTCTGAAGGAAGGTCATCCAGTGGAGCATAGCCGACCCATAGGAAAGCTTAAAGAAAGGGAAGGTTGATGAACGACGAAATTCGCCCCACAGAAGAGCTGGACATATTCTTGGCTAAAGCACTCAAGTGAGCGTATTGGGACCCAAGGAACAAGCTAACAATCGTCAAACACGCGCCCTGGGCTAGCAGCACAACATACGGAACGACAGCAGGCTTCAATGTCCCAACAAGGTCATCCTCAAATATGTCCCTCGACAACCAGAGTGTAAGGAGAGCCGCTATACAAATGGTATTGTTGAATGCGTCGCTCCTACCCCCAGATGAGTACCAGTAATGGATCCACCTAATATAATTCCCGTCACCAGACGCATTCATTGAGTAAAGTTTTTCGATTTTCGTGCTCAATTCACTGACCATGGCACTACAAGGACGCCCTGAAGAGTTGTCCGAGAGCTTTCCTGGTATTGGAAGATGATACAGAGCTGATACCGCCTCCAAGGAGATTGTGATCTCTCCAAATCCCACGACAGCGGTATTCGTAGAATCGCACCAACGGGAGACGAAGGCAATAATCCCACTAACATCCACATACATCTTCAATTTTCCTGATGCCCTTACGCCATGTATGATCCCATCGTCTTCTAAATTCCTACACACCTTGTCATCCTTCAACATAACATCTAACAAAGGAACCTACTCAGCTAAAGGAGCCCTAGGAGCCTTAAAGTCAATCGACGAAGCCCCATAAGTACCCCGTTGCAAAGAAAACCTAATGATCTCACTCGGGACGACGGCCGATGTGGGAGAGCTAGTCTTGCTGTTATATGTTGGAATAAAACGAGCCCCTGAGTCATCTCGACTCACGATTGGAGCAATCCTCATACCAGTCTCCTTATAAACATCAAAGAACTTGTCTTCAATGCTAGGTGTTCCAACGATGGGAGAAACAGAAGTGGCGTCATCCCCATGCTTTCTCTATAACACGTAAATAATTTCAAGTAAGTCACTTACGTATACCAGTAATTGCATTCATAATACGCATGCATCCACAACGGTATGTATACAACAATACATATTCATAAGTAAAATATATATATACCCGAAAATAATTATAATATATATATGATTAAAAAAAACGAAACTAGGTTACCTTGTTGTTCTGCTTCGTTCCGCTCGACGACATGATAAGTGGAAGAAGATTAGCAAACACAATCACAAAAAAGAGGGAAGAACCGCTCTGCTCACGAGGTAAAACCTTTTCTTCTTCTTTTCTTTTGGCTACAGTTTAACCTAGATATGTATATATACGCATAACTATCAAAGATCCTAATACTAGTAGGATTTCTAAAAAAAAAAAAAACGGAAACATATGAGGTCCAAGGCCCGTGGCGCCATGAAGACGCCACTTTGGAAATCACATCATCCCTAGGGCGCCGCGTAAAAAAACAAAAACAGACTGGGTCGTGGCCATGGCGCCACGGCCATACATACCCGTCTGCCCAAATGCTACGACCATGGCGCTGTGGCCATGGCCCCACGACGCCATGGCATGACCTGCCGTGTACCACTCATCCTATCTCTCTTCAACTGCAAAAAAAAAAAAAAAAAAAAACTTCTAGTCAACTATCCCCGTATATTCATGTTTTACAGGCAAGTTTACTTTATATTTTGCCTCATGGTCATTTACATTAGGGTTTGACCCTTTATAGATCCCTGTTAGTGTTGGTATTAAAAAAAGAAACCTAAAAATTGGTAGACTGCTCTCACCATCTGGTGCTTAGTATGAAACATTATTGTTCCACACTAACCAGGGGACTTAATGTAGATGGTGAAAAATGAAAGAGGGATAAAAACGTAAAATGACCCTCTAATTATGCCTTTCCAAGAGGCGATTGCCTACTCAGGCAGATCTCTATAGCTCAGAATGCAGTCTATTCTGCAAGCTGAATATGCTCTCTATGAGTTCTCTCTTATAGCTCCCGGGTGGAGACAATAATATCATAGTGCAATGTTAAATAACCCACCAACTCATAAAACCACCAATTTACTTCATGTCGACATCACTTTGAATTCCTCGACATCAGAACTAAATTGCTCACTGATACTATGGTAGGGAATTAGCAGAGACGCATCCTCATGGATTTCCTCTTAAAGTACGACTCAACATCTGAGTCTCAATGAAAACCTCAGAAACATTGTAGTTCTAGGCATGTCCAGAGCTCTCTGAGAAGTATACAACAGCCTAAACACACTTAGGCAGACCATAACCTAAACATAAAATGGCCTAGTATAAAATGGCCTAGTATGCCATGGTAGGCATGCCATGGCCTAAAAATACGCCATAGCCCAAGTGCACAAACATGCCATAGTCGAAATGTCCTGGCCTGACACGCCACAAAAAGATATGCCATGGCCAAAATGCCATGGTGCCATATTAATGGCACCACAAAACGTATGGCCTTGCCTGGCGCCATATTCATGGCGCCACAAAATGTTTGGCCTTGGCCAAAGGCCAAGGCCGTTGCCAGAAGGTCATGGCGCCACAAAATATTTGGCCTTGGCCTGGAAGCCATGGCGTCATAACCATGGTGTCACCAAAATTGCCAAAGGTCGTGGCCAAGGCCACGACCACACATGCACATTCTTGCCAAGTTCAAGTCATGGTCATACTACGAACACATGGCCACACAACATTATTGTAGTTCAGCTTAACACAATTACGCAACATCTGCATATTACACGAGATATCAAAACATCACACGGGGGGATAACTTTGGGGGTATTGGTCCGGCGGTCTACGGCAGTTAGAAAGAAATTGATGGAGATGATGGACAGTTACGAAACATGGTGCTGAGTGGACATGTTCTACACGACTCTAGCAATTACAAAACAAATCCATGTTCTCCACTCCTCCACTCTTGCACGGCTTCCACCTTCTCTGTCGAGAGATCAGGGTGAGTTCAACACTATAAATAGAGGCTTCCTCTATCTTCTAAGGCAGAACACTTGAAAACAAGAGAACCTCAGAGCAAACAAACATGAGTATTAACCATACTTATAGCCTTGAAACACGCATTCTCAACATGATCTCAAATATCTTTCATTGTTGAAAAAACAGGGGTACCGAAATACAACCTACTTTTCGTTTGGGCTCATGAGTCTTATGGTAAGATATAGATGATCTCAAAAATCAATATCCAAATTTGATAATCGGAGTGGGATCACAAGTGATCGGTCCAACTCAAGATAAATCTTGGCAAATCCCCTGGATGGATTATGGACCTACTCGACGGTTATTAATAACGTACTTCTTGTATTTGCTTTAATTATATAATCAGAGAATATAATGCGGAAAGTAAAGCACAAGACACCAAATATTTTTTTAACGACTACGACCTGTAGAAAAACCTCGGGACCTCGTCCAGATTGAACACCACACAATATTAACTGTCTACAAACACTAGCCTACTATAAGACTTCGGTCTGGGATGTAGCAGAGACCAACTCAAGCCCTCCAAGCGAATTGGCTATTGTCGCACTCCTTACATCTCTAGATCCCCCACAGCTCGTCACACACTTGATTCCCCTAGCTGATGTCCGTTACATGCCTAGGAGTTGCTTTAACCGCTGTTAAAGGCTTGTGTCAATAATTCCAGCTTTGCAACCTCAATTATCAACTGTATGTTTGAACTGTCCTCTTCAGTTTGACATACACAAAGTGACTTCCTTCGGATTGCTCCAGGTCATACGGAAATCTACTTACAAGCGGGGGCTGACAAGTAAACCGAGTAAACTATGCCCAACTTGTCTCTACCTAAGTTGTAAAAAGAATCACTTGAGAAACTTATACAACTGGAGTTAACTAGGTCTTACAACACCGAGTGCAGCCGTACGTTGCTTCCTTCAACCTTGTATGTAGCGTATCAGTTCTTAAATGACCTTATTGCAGAAGAAAAGGACCGTAGAATAGACAAGGACATGATCAGGTTACCAAGGTTATAGGTTAATCCGATAACAACCACAAAGGTACGTTATCTCCTACCTGTGCTTCCCAACTCTCAAGAGAAGTCTTTATAGTCGTTAGGTAAATCCCACAGAGGAACTACTACCTAATAGAGGTTGACTATACCACAACAAGCTTACACCGAAGTGCAAAGAGTTTACGATCAATTCCACAAAGAAACTTCACGTATGCTTGATGCTTGTGGTTTTCGTTCTTTAACCCTCTATTTATAGCACTCAATAAGATAGGTTGCTTAGGAATAAAACAACTAGTTTCTCAACCTACAAGTTAGCAAGTGCCCGTGTAAACGAAACCGTTACTTGGCTTGCACACAAAGAAACCCAAGATTTATCTCAATTGGAAATCCTTAAACATTTATCTGCCAAGTGTTTTGTTAGCTCAAAAACACTTCAAGATAGAGATCCAACAGACCAGAGATAATCTTTATCTTATTGACACATTGAGATTTGTTAGATGGACCACAGAAGATATTATGATAAGCTCAAGTCCGACTAAGAGATAAAGGAGTTAAAAGTTTAACCCGCGTGAAATTCCATAATAATATCCATGTGGACGGTTCGGGAACCGTCTTTCTGAATTCCAGCCAAATACATCGAATATGTGGTTCACGTACATGTACGTATACAGATTGACTTTTTGGAACTCAGGAGTGAAATCCGGAGTCACTATTCACGAACCGGTTCGTGAACCGCCGTCGCTCAGAATTAGGGTTTAACTGGATCCGCTGGAAGTTCTGGGCTGGGCCAGTATTTAGACTTGTTTACGCCCTTATATAATCCACTGGACTCTGCTCTAGAGTACTCCTTTAGATTCATCAGTTTTATACATGTGATTTGCAAGCAAACCAATGCAATAAAAAGGGCATCGAATCTATCTCGTGCATCTTGTAACCTTAGTATTGTGGGAACAAATACTAACATAACTCATGGTTATGTAGACAAGAATACAAAATTTCAATCGCTATAACACTACTAAAGTAGCCGACTATTTCGAAAGATAGAATAAGTAAAATAGAAGAACATCCATAAAAGTCATAACTCCTACTAACCTTTTGTCGATGAAGAATATTTAATGTCTTATTTATAATCACTCTCTTCGTCTTCAAAGTCTCTACTTCTTTGTCTTTATCCCACTTCCGAAATCTAAACTCTAGTAGGCTAAATCAAGAATTGTATTTTGACACCTAAAACTGACAACCAGCTTGACATACCAATGCTAGTGGTTTTGACCGGACAATGCCCTAACAATTGTTACCCTCCCCAGATCAACCTCTTACCTCTTTATGACCGAAGCAAGACTTGAACGACCATTGACTTGGTTTAGGCTAGTCTTGTTCGATTTTGATCTCGAGCACTACGAAAGTACTCATTTGCAGTACAATGTTTTTCAGGCAAAACACCCGTACTCATTGACCAACTGGTTGACGAAACCGCAGGACATGAGCTGTTATCCTTTATGGATGGACATTCAGGATACAACCAGATAGCGTTGGCGGTAGAAGATCAGGAACATACAACATTCTTCACTCCACGCGGCCTCAATTGCTATACCAGGATGCCTTTTGGACTGAGGAATGCAGGGGCAACGTACCAGAGATTGGTGGACAAAATATTCAAACCATTAAAAGGACGCAACCTAGAGGTGTACGTTGATGACACACTGGTCAAGAGAAAGCAGTCAAAGGACCACCTAAGAAACTTGCGGGAAATTTTCGACGCTCTCCGCATTCTCAAGATGTAAGTGAACCCAGACAAATGTACATTTGGCGTAACTTCAGGAAAGTTCCTTGGCTACTTGGTTACTAAGAGAGGGAACGAAGTAGACCCAATAAAAATCAAGGCCATTACAGATATGTCGTCACCAAAGAACCTCAAGGAGGTCCAGTGATTAAATGGAAGCCTAGCCGCACTCAGTTGATTTATAGCAAGATCATCAGATAAATACAAGGATTTCTTCGCCACTCTCAAGAAGGAGAGAAAATTTTCTGGACTAAGGCATGTGAGCAAGCGTTCCAAAAAATCAAGGAATATTTAACCACCATGCCAATCTTGCAAAAGCCATAGAGAGACGAAGTACTAGCACTATACTTACCTGCAACATCCAGGGCGGTGAGCGCAATGCTTGTGCGGACCAATGGCAGGGCTGAGCAACCAATCTACTACATCAGCAAGACGATGAACCCCGCATAACGCAATTATACAAAGATAGAGTAGTTGATCCTGGCGTTAGTCTACTCAACCCAAAAGTTGCACAACATTTCCGCACCCATTGGGTAAGAGTTATCACCAAGGCATCACTAGGGTTTGTTCTGCAGAATGTGGTAGCAGTGGGAAGAATCGCAAAATAGAACGCGCAGTTTGGGCAATTCGACATCATCTCGAAGACCGCACCACGTACAGAAATCCCAAGTCCTTGCGAACTTCCTAGCAGACCTACCACTGACAGACGAGGCTGAAGTAGATGATTTATCAGGGGCAGAAGAAGACAAAGAAGACTCAACAAGCGTCATGACCCCGTCTAATAGCAGAAGATGGGAAGTATTTGTTGACGAGGCTCGAAACAAAGAGAATGCAGGTCTTAATCACCCCAACAGGTGAGCGCATCGTCCACGCCTTCAAATTGGAGTTTGATGACCACACCAACAACGTAGTAGGATACGAAGCGGTGATCCATGCACTGCGGCTCATTCTGGAGTTAGGAATAACAGACATGCGTTTAACTAATGATTTTCAACTCGTCATCCGACAAATCGAACTCAAGTATCAGACCTTGGATGAAAACCTCGCTGCCTATATGATGCTAGCTCAAACTTTGGCCTCTCAGATACGAAATATCACCTTCAGGCATCTGTGCAAAAAGGATAACAGCCACGAAGATGCACTCACTTTCCTGTCCTCCATGCTTAGAGACGAAAATGCCACATCTATCAAAATAAGACATGTCTATGAACCATCAATACAGATCAAAACTACCATACTCGAAATAGAAGATGATGCGGGAGAGGATATTGAGGACGCCGCAGGACAGGATGCGGAGTTATCCGATGATAATGAAGACGACTTCACCACTTGGATTGCGAACGAGCCAGATTGGAGGGTGCCCATACATCAATACCTACAGAGTAAGATACTCCCAACTGAGGCAAAGGCGTCCATAAGGGTGCAGTCCAGAGCAATGCAATATAAACTCCGGGGAGGGATCATGTACCGCAATACCTTTGCGGGACCTCTACTGCGGTTCCTTTCCCGACAACAAGAGCACATGGTACTGATACAAATCCACTAAGGAGACGCAAGGAATCATAGTGGAAGAAGATCACTAGCCGATAAAGCCCGCACAATCGGATACTACTGGTCATTCATGAACTTTGACGCTGCAAACGTATCAAAAATATGTGAGAAATGCCAGCGCTTCGCCAGGAAAATCAAAGCACAGGGCCACAGATTTGAACTCGCAGCTCAATCGTTGGCCCTTCGTGAAATAGGGAGTAGACATTGTGGGACCACCGGTGGATGGCTCAGGAAGAAGAAAATACCTCATAGTAGCAACTGATTATACTTCACCAAATGGGTAGAAGCTAAAGCCACAGCCCACAGTTCACATTAGAGATATCGACATATTCAAATTTCTCTTTGAGAACATAGTATGCAGATTCAGAATCCCAACGATCATTGTCTCTGAAAATGGGGCACAACTCTCTGGAAGGAACATCGACTGGTTTTTCCAATCGTTCAGAATCCAGAAAGCTAAATCTACTCGCATATATCCACAAAGCAGTGGCCAAGCAGAGGCAACAAACAAGAGGATTGCATTGAATCTGAAAAGATCCCTTGATAACAGCAAAAACACATGGTATGAGCAGCTACATAACACGTTATGGGCCTGCCGCACTACCAGAAGAGAAGCAACGAGAGAATCACCATTCTTTCTCACCTATGCCGTAGAAACAGTCATACCCACCGAAGTGTTCCTTCCTACTACCGAAACAGAAGCATTGGAGAAGAACCTCAACACAAACCTCATGTTAGGAAAGCTGGATGATTTGGAAGAAAGAAGAGAGGTAATTCTACAAAGAGTGGACAATAAAAGAGTGCGGCCACGAAACTTTACAGAAGGACAGTATGTGATGCGCCTCATACCACCCTATTAAAAGGAAAGAAAGTGGGGCAAGATTTCTCCCAATAGGGGAGGACCTTATATTATCCACGACGTAGTAGGGATCGAAAATTATCAGTTGCAGAATCTAAAAGGATAAATTCTCAAACATCCATGGAATGCAGTGTACCTAAAGCCGTATTACCCGTAGTAGCAAAAAGGCGATGCAGATCTGCAACTGCGCCAAGGAGACCAGAAGAAGAAGAAATGAGTGTTAGCACCCGAACTGTTTCTATCTCTGGAGAGGAATCGAAGGCTTCTACCCTTAATTCAAGCATTAGTCAGCATTTTGGAAGACGAGCGGCCACAAATACTTTTAACTCGACTGTTGCAAAGAAGAATTCAGAACCATGTGTGTACAGAATACCAAAACAATAAAGATGTCAAAAGATGCTGCGTTTTACGCAGTTTTCGGCCGTGGAGTAGGCACCTAACGGTGCTGAACCACGTAAATGATTGTGTCTTTCATCAATTATTTACTTGTATTTTTATTTGTCAATAAAAATTGTGTTGACGACTCCCCTCAGATTAAGAATAGTTGCCAATGCCAAACAGGGCGCGCCCTCGCGCCAACACTATCACGAAATGGTTTGAAGAATGGGTACACCAATTGATACACTAGGTTAAGCATATTTAAATGTAAGTCTCTCGGGTTACCCATGTAAGTATCTATAATGGGATCAACGGGGAACAAAAGTACCGAGAGATGCCTAACACATCGTTACTAGCCGACTGCTTGACCGGGGGACTGGCAGGTTAATATGAAACGTAGCAACCTCCTTGGGGATCTCATAAAAAAATTCAGGAACAACGGGTACCCACATGTTTTTGAAGTTTTGTATACCATTCTACCGAGGCAAATTATCTTTCAAATTCGGAAATCATTGAGTGGATGGCCAAATAACAATAAAATGTATGCGGTGACAGAGATCAACCTCAACCACGTAGCATTGGATTCTCACTATGTTATCGATCTCTTTCTTGAGGTACGCATATTCTATGTGAAAAGTTATTCATTATAAAAGTGTGTTTACCACATATGCATCTGATGATCGCAGGAGGAAAAAGAACAACTCGGAGGACCTATGGTTGTTGTTCAACCATGGGAAAGAGTGGAGCTGAAGAGTATCCAAGATAGTCAACAACAAAATTCAATGAATGATCTGGACTAGTAAATTACGAAAAAGAAGACCCGAACATGACATTTTAGATTAATGATTTCATGTTTTTTGCTGATGGTTGTTTGGTGATTCAATCCTTTTTTTTTTCCAACAATGTATTCCTCTATTATGAAACTTGGGAGAATAGTTGTGTTTTAGCATTCAATAAAAAGTCATGTTCCACTTCTTTAAAAATTTCGTTTATAGTTTTTCTTAGTTGATGCAATATTTTCAAATGGCGTGTTTGATTTCAAATCCACCAATACACTTCAGAGGGTAGAACATAATAACCCATCTAAGGATACAAGTCTATAGCACAACATGACATACAACTAGCAACTTAACACAGTGATTATGACCACATTCACTAAAATCACAATCATTGAAATTATTTTCACCGCAATGTAGCAGAGGATGATACCATCTTGAATGCCCTCGGTTGACAATTGGTTACTTTTCACGGTTCACCTTTGTTCTTTTATGGAATATAACAACGTACAACAATTGGTCCGTCACACAGCTTCTTTTTTTTCTTCGTTGTATCATTCCAACTAAAATTTCTTCAGAAACCCTGAATGTTATATATATATACTTTTAGCCCTTGAATTGTTCCGTTAAACTATTTGAAGGATCCTTAATAGTTAACATATTCTACAACGCCACTATGTCAAACATAGAAGTATAAATCCCATGTCTTTGTAAAACTTGAAAAGACGAGGGTACCAATTACACCACCGATCTTTTATTTTAGTCCACCTATAAGTCAAACCTTGAACGGTTCCTGTAATCAAGAAATCAAGAACAAGATATCTTTCTTCACTGATTGATTCACACAAGGGAGTCAATACAAGATCCGAAAGGCTATGTCAACAACCAAGTACGATAGTTTAATCATAAATGACAAGTCAAATATAATGCGGAAATAAAGTAAAGTACACACAAGAATTTTGTTAACGAGGAAACTACAAACTCGTAGAAAAACCCCGGGACCTAGTCCAGTTAACATACTCTTAAGAATTAAGCCGCCAACACACCTACTCTCAGACTTCGGACTAGTAATATGACCCTAATACGACTATTAGTCCCAAAGATTTTCCATCAGTATTCCTACGCCTCCAACCACAACAAGGTGGTCACGCACATGTACTCCCCTACGCAAACAGACGTCCTTTACTGTCTTACGCAAGAGTTGCTCCACAACCCGTCGTGAAGACTATCGTTATCCGACCTCCAATCGGACGACTACAACCTTATGGACAACAACCAAATAGCGGCAGGTCAAATCGCTAGATGATATCCTTGGAAATTAACAGATATTTTACCAAAGTCGTTTTACACCAAGGGCGAGGATATTTAAGTTTGGTAATAAACCCCTCGAGATATCGATCAAGGTTTCAAAACCAAAACTCCTGAAAGAGCAACCTTGTCGTCCCAGTTGGAATCAACCAAAAAACTGGATGCAAGTACAATATGATATGACCGTGAAGAACAGTGTACCTGCAAGAACAAATCTAATAACAACAATCTTGATTCCACTCAATATATATAGTTTAGGCATACAAACCGAAAGCGTCTTGCTGACAAATCCAGGTTAATAGATAAAGATTATGTTCTAATCACAACGATCTTGAGTGGCCTTATAACCGAAGAGAAGGACCATGAAATAAACAAGATCGCAAGGTTTGATAGACGTGATAAAACATAACACAAGTACAATACAAAGAAAACTAGTAAACATAAACTAGTTTCCCGTAAGAGGTACTTCTAGGCTTCTTGATCCCCTAGAGAGGACTTGCACTAATCCAGACCAAAAGAAAAAGCTTAGAGGTAATTGAAAGGAAAAGTGAATAAACACAAACTTTCAATTCTGAAGAAGAGCTTGGTAGAAGGACAAAGCTTTCAGGAGAGATACCACTCCTATTTATATTGACGAAGGCTTAGCTTTTAAATGGGGCTAACTTAATTTCAGAAATTCATTAAAGCACATTTCCATATATGTTCCGAAATACCTCACTTAGACTCGTAGCATTTAATGAGATCTAACACTCTAGCATTTTACATTAAAGAAAAATATATTTCATAAATGAAAAATATATTTTAATAAATGTTTGCCAAGAGCAATCAAAGCAAATAATACTCATAAGGTATATTTGGATATTTCATTTAATTCGAAATATGGTACTTACCAAATATGCTTCCTGGGAAAGAGCTCATTTCGAAAACGTGTCCTTGTGTTTCGAAAATCTCCTTAAGGTATTATTACTTCCAAATGTCGTCAACAACTTTGATAATGTTGACATCACTTCCTAGGTTTTGCTGGACGGGTGTGGATACCTATAATTTGGCTAGGTCTTAAGAGCCTACTAAGGCTCCAGGGCCCATGAAAAGATCCCATAAAGAAGTCAAAATGAGTCAGTCAAGGCAGCAAGACTATAAGTCAAGATAAGCTTTAGGATAAAGGAATGGCATTTTTGTAATAAAGAGTTTGTGGGACACATGTCAGGATATTAGGAGAGAGAGATCTCTATAAATATCAAGGGAAAAGTGTTTGGAAAGGGGATCTCACAAAATTGGGTTTTCTCTCTCTCTCTCTCTCTCTCTCTCTCTCTCTCTCTCTCTCTCTCTCTCTC
>JAJJMA010162920.1:0-10195 GCA_023529015.1 Papaver nudicaule | reverse complement strand
TTCTTCACTGTAATGAACTTAAAGTTGTAATGATAATGATGTTATCAGTGGTTTCCATCCAACTTTAATATAACCTTTACAATTCAACAAATCCAAGTTAAATTTTGCCTAGCTACCTGGAAAATGTGTAGTATAATTAGTGGGGTTATGGGCGGCTGAGTTGGCAGTGGGGCTAATCTCAGCTGGCTGGGTCCTACTTAGGAGATGGTGGGATCAGCTTTACCTGTATTAGGAAAAAAAAAAAAAAACTCAAAGCTCATATGGAAAGCACATGGAGATTTAGAAAATGTTTTTGAATTGTTTATATTACGACAACAAGATTACCAGTGCAACTGGACGTACCACAATATTTTAGGCCAATTAGTCTAGTGGGTTGTGTATACATATATTACGACAACAAGATTACCAGTGCAACTGGACGTACCACAACATTTTAGGCCAATTAGTCTAGTGGGTTGTGTATACATTACAGTTTCGATTCTTGCTACAAGACTCAAAAACTGTAATGCCTAAGCTCATATCAGAACATCAAGGAGCTTTTGTGAGGGGGAAACAAATTCATGATGGAATTCCCATTGCAGAGGAGCTTTTGGATGCTAGATTACAAGCTAATGTACATGGATTTCTATGTAAGCTGGACATAGAGAAAGCATTTGACAACATTAACTGGCTTTGTGTGCATAATATGCTAGAGGGAATGGGGTTTGGCATCAAATGGAGGAACTGGATATATATATATATATATATATATATATATATGTGTGTGTCTCTCATCAGCACAATCATCTGTTTTAGTGAATGGAGGTGCCACCGAAAAATTTAAACATCAAAAAGGACTTAGGCAAGGTGATTCACTATCACCATTGTTGTTTATCCTAGTTGCAGAGATTCTCACTAAGCTTCTTAAGAATGATGAACAACTCAACATGATAGCAGGCTTTCATATCAACTCTGAGATTAGAGTTACCCATCTGCAACATAAGAGGCTGCTGATAACCTCCTCATAGTATTACATGTGTATGAGGCCATAACAGGTTTAAAGGTCAATCTGGAGAAGAGTATTGTCATTAGCATTGGGGCTGACAGATATATTGATGCTATAGCTGGTTTTCTCAACTGTAAGGTGGAGAAATTACCATTCAAATATTTGGGAATGCCTCTTGGAAGCACATCCAAACAAGTTACAGTGTGGGACAGCATTGTAGACAAATTCAATAAAAAGCTGGCAAGATGGAAGGCTAATTTTCTCTCTTGAGCTGCCAAGATTGAACTGATTAGTGCACTTATGAGTCTTCCAGTTTACTTCAAGATTATGAGGGATTTCTTATGGGGAAGAACCAATGAAATAAAGAGAATATTTTGTGGTGCTTGGAAGAAAATGTGTAAGCCTAAGACAATGGGTGGAGTGGCTTTGAAAGACATGAGAAAAATGATCAAAGCACTGCTTGCAAAGTGGAACGGGAGATACAATAAAGAGAAGGGAGCAATGTAGAGGAAATTAATCCAACACAAGACTAAGTCGGAAGCGGATGATATATGGCCGAAGGAGTATACAAAACGATATGGAAGAGGCTTTTGAAGAGGAATTCAGTTAGAAAAAGGATTGGCACATTCCCTTTCCACAACTCAAATCACATTAGTGGAGAAAGTATCAGGTTTTGGAAGGACAAATGGAGGGGAGCTTTGCCATTAATTTCGTGAAACACACAAGAAAGCATTTAAAATGGCAGTCAAGAAAGATGTTAAAGTGGCAGAGTTAATTGTGCAAGGGGGATGGAGCATTCAGCTTAATGGAACCCCTACCCTCGAAGTTACAGATGAGCTGAATTACATATTACAGCTGAGTGGAAGAGTACCCACTATGTTAGATGGATTGGACTGAGTAACATATACTAAAGGGGATGAGTATGCAGTCAGGGAAGGATATAGATGGTTGGTGCAAATTACTGGAGATTCATTTGTACCAGATGAGTGGAAGTATATTTGGAGGAAATTTGTGCCCAAAAAAGTACAGCTTTTTTGTTGGTTTGTAGTGCACAACAATATTCCAACTGTTGATAATCTGAACAAGCGAGGGTGTGGAATAGAGGATGAAAACTGCTGCTGGTGCACCACCTCCCTGGAATCAGTGGATCACTTATTGTTACAATGCCCATTTGCCGCACATGTTTGGGACTATTTCATCTCCAGTATGTCCATAAAATGGAACTCTAAGACATCCATAAAAGACCAGCTTAAGCAGTGGCATGTGCATGAGGGGAGTGCATTTCAAGAAGGGTGTGGAACATAATCCCAGCAGCAATTGTATGGACACTGTATTCCCTGCTAGTGACCACGAACCCCAGGAATTTACCCGACGTGACCCCAAAGGCACATTTTAGGGGGTTCATCTTGAGCTTGTATCGTCTACAACGCTCAAATACCATCCGTAGGTGGAGCAGGTGATCCTCACTCTTTTGAGACTTGACCACGATATCATCAACGTACACCTCGACTTGTCTGTGGATCAGGTCATGAAAGATGGACACCATGGCTCGCTGATACGTGGCTCCGGCGTTTTTTAGCCCAAACGGCATCACCACGTAGTAAAAGCAACCGAAGGTGTTTGGAACACCGTTTTATGCGCGTCCACGGCGTTTATTCTGATCTGGTTATAGCCGTTATAGCCGTCCATAAACGAGAACATTTGATGGTTACTAGTCGCGTCTATTAGCATATCCACGTTAGGCACTGAGAACTCGTCCTTGGGGCAGGCTTTGTTCAAGTCTCGGTAGTCGACACAACATCGAATATTTCCGTTATTTTTCATGACGGGCACGATATTGGCCAACCAGGGCGCGTTTTTTATGGGTTTTATGAATTTTACTGCTACCAACCGCTCGACCTCCTCCTTTATGGGCAAAGCGACGTCTTTGTGAAAAGTACGACTTCTCTGCTTTATCGGTCGGGCATGTGGCATTACGTCCAGAGAATGGGCAACCAGCTCCGTGTCTAAACCTGGCATCTCACTGTATGTGTAAGCAAAGATGTCGTTATACTCTTTCAACAACTCGATCATCTTTGCCGCTCCGTCTTTCCCAACAAGGCATTGATCTTGATCAAACGCTCCTCCTGTCCCCAATATTAACTTCCTCCATTTCATCCAGAGATGGTACTTCCACGGGCTCTTCTTTTGCCAAGGACTCTGTCGTTATTACCTCGTCCTCTTCTAGAGATGGTGTCACCTGGCTTGTAGACACTTCGCACAGATGGTCAATTGGCAGCACCTCCGCTGATTGCTATAATCTATATACATGTCCTCCGCTCTGAGTGGTGAAACAATGGAATTGGGGTTCTGGTTATATTATTTGCTTCTTTGCTTCGACCGGCGCTCCTAATCTTTTGGCGTTGAATACGGACACCTTTTCTTCATTCTTCCTTTTCTCCTTGGACGTAATCAAACGAGTAGGACTGAAAAACGAAACTATTTCCTCTTCCCACTTTGGCAAGGGGATCGTACGAGATAAACCTATCACTGCCGCCTCGCTCTGTTTTGCTTGGTTATAAAAGACAGCTTCCACAATGTATGCTTCCTCAGGTCCAAAAGGATTATTGGTGGCAGGGATTCTATATTGTTTGCCCCCAATGTTAGTTTTAATGCATTGATGGTAGGTAGACGCCACGACCCGATGATCATGTATCCATCCGCGACCTAGTAATAGGTGGAACGAGGTATGGTCATCTAGTACATGAAAAGGCACGGACGCCCGAATGGGTCCGATGAGTACAGTAAGGCATATGATCCCCATTGCTTCCTGGGTATGCCTTCCGAAACCGCGTACCAATGTTTTTCATTCTCGGATGTCTCCTCTTGGCACTCCCAACAGGTCCAAAGTATGTACTGAAACAAGATTTAGCGAGGCTCCTCCGTCAATGAACACTCTTCTCAATTGTTGCTTGTTAATAGTTGCGGTGAGATACAACGCGCGTATATGCTCTTCGGGGATGCATATGTCGCTATCGTCGAAAGTGATTCTTTCCTTTGACAGTACCTGGTGTCCTGCGGCCACTGCGGCAGTCGCTTGAGACGCCTCTCTAGTCTGATCCTCGCTGAAGCCGGGTAAATAAAAAACCTGTTGGGCGATGATGGTTTTGGAAAATTGAAAGACACCGCCTGTCCCTTCAAACACCAGTTTGTTAACGGTCAGCTCGCAAGCTTCCTCCTTAGTGTCTTCCCAGGGCGCCCATTCTTCGTCTCGTGGGACTTGGAAGATCATCATGGCGCTGTGTTTAGGCCGGGGGTATTTATCTATCTTCTGTTGCCCAAGGTCGATCTCCCCAGCCTTCTCCTTCCTCCAGAACGCGGTTCGTACACCATAGCAATTGAGGGTAGGGTGACTCACTCTTCTGTGGAAGTGGCAGTACCGTTCGTGTGCTTTGTCGATTGTGCTTAGGTCTAACACTGCTGGTGGCAGATTGATCTCCCCATTAGCCGCCCATTGGTCAACGAGGTTTTCAATTTATTCCTTGGTGCAGTGTATAGGTGGAGGTATTGGGCGCTGGCTGTCGAAGTTATTTCCTCCTCGTCCTCCTTGTGACCCTGCGCCCTGATATGGTTGGAAATGACCTGATCGCTTTCCTCCTGGAACTGGTCCGCTGCTTGTAATTGTTGTGCTCAATGAATTAACCGAGTTGTACCACGTTTGCTCCATCTTGGCTTGATGGAATATTCCGAGGCAATCGGATACTCGCGCCGTGGCCACCACCAGTTCCACGAAAGTTTGAAATTGGGAAATTCGACAGGGCGAAACGTCGTGTGGCGGTCATTCTCCCAACGCAAATCTCCACTAGCCTGTCCTCTTGCACGTCTTCACTCAACTCGAGCGCGTGACTCCTGAACCTCGTGATATACTTCATGGGATATTCTTCGATTCCCATTGATGTTCGCGCCAAATCTACGGTGGTCACTCGTCTTTTAGCAGAAAATAGTTTCTTGGGAAATAAACACGCCATCTCCTCCCATGTTGCAATACTATCGGGCTATAAGTTATCATACCATGTATACGCGGTATCTGACAAGTATTTTGAAAACCCCTTCATGCATAGCTTTCCGTCTCTCGCGTGTTGATTCATCGCTGAGAGAAAACGACCAAGATGTTCTCGCGCATTTCCATGTCCTGTGTATACCTTATACTTTGGGGATGTATAATCACGCAGGAACTTGTAATCGACAACTTCCTTTGTGTATGGCGGGTCCAGAAAGCTGTATCCATGATCCTGCTTCGCCACACGGTAGTGCTCTTCAATATACCTGGCCAGGTCTTCCTCGGAAATCTTCCCACTTGACGCGCTAGGATTCTTCGCCTCTGGTTGAGTTTCCCTTGCAACAACGGGTGTCGTCTTTCCGGGGACAATTTCGGTGATGTTTGGCTCATTAACAATTCTGTCGACCGGACCGGCATCTCGCAGTGTAGCTGCGTCTTTCTTTTGTCTTATTAAAACCATCAGTCAATGTTGTCTCTTTGCATGTGTCGCAAACTCTTGCCGCATATCATCCAAGCTTAAATCTGGCGCGTCGTTGCTAGTCGATGGCACGACTCCTCCTTTACTTCCCTGCGTCGATGTTGTTTGCGCGCTTAGGATTCCTACCTACACCCTCCCATTTCCTCGAGCGTATTCAGTGTCACTGTCCGTCGGATCATTCTCTAGTAAAATGTAGTCCTCACCTGGTACAGGGACTTGCTCGACGTTTTTTTTTCGGCGCATTTGTTGCCTCTCGTGCTGACTGCATTCCGCTGGACTCGAAATCGGTCTCCCGGTGTGGTCGCCAACTGTGAATGGGGTAATATGCAAATCCGATCCGAGTCACAGAGGTAGTGATTCTCCTCACCTCTTCTCTTTCTCTCTTAAGGGAATGATCCAATATCCTCAATTATCCCTCTAAGATCTTATTAGAGTCTTATTTATAGAGGTCTACTTTTAACCTTAGGTTGTCATGTGTCCTCTTAATCACTTATTCACATAATTGCCATTCCTTATCTCTTAGATCTCTAAGATCCTTCAACCCAAGCCCATTTAAATGGGCCTTGATAGGTATACCTTAGACTCATTAAACCCTATTAGACTTGGGGTATCCACAAAACTCCACCGTATCACTTCCCAACTCCCCCAAAGTGGTAAAAGTCAGTACTCCAAAACCAAAGCTGTGAGCCGTACACTTCTCTAAATATTTGATTTTTTTTTAATTATTTGCTTTTTCTTTTAATTTTTTTATTTATTTTATCTCTCTGTTTTATGCCTTTTTCTGTTTTTATTTTTCTGTCATCTTTTCCCAAAACAAAAACTGGAGAAGAAAAAATGGTAGGGGCTTCAAAGTGGTCATTAAGTCTAGTAAACTATGTTGATTTCTTTCAGAATCTTCAACGACATTTTCTCACTGAGAACCATCTTAACCAGGTACTCATTTTCAATCTCTTCTTTCTCTAAATAATTCCATGTTTTATTTTGCTTCAAATATTTTTTGAAAGTAAGGCAGAGCCTTTAAAGATTTATTGATCTGAAGTGCATTACAAAGAGGCTCGATGCCTTCACATTAGTCCCAATACATGGGAAACTCACATTAGCAAACACACATATGAAATAAGCGGGAACAACAACAAGCACACTTACGAAGGTGACCAAAAGATCATAGCCTTCATGTGCCATGACCATCCACAAGAATAGCTTGTTCTGTTGAGAAGGAGACTCCACCCAGATAATCAGAACTGTGTGAGTCGCGCACCATCCACCATCAAGAGAATACAGCTGAAACAACCAGTCAATGATTATCATTCTGTATTTCAAGCTTTAATGGAGTATTTGTATTTCATGTACAGTAAATAATACTCCCTCCGTTTCTTTTATATAGGCGGAATTAGGACTTTTCTATGTTTCAAATTATAGGCGGAGTATACAACTATCAAGACAACCTTTTACAACTTATACCCTTAATAATAACACATAGGTAATTGTGTTTGGAATAAGACAAAGGGTAAAACAAGAAAAAACATGGAAAATTATGATTTCAAAAATATTTTCTTAATCTAAGAGAATTGGTCTCTCCGCCTATATAAAAGAAACGGAGGGAGTAATCTTGAGACCACTAAATTTTTTATTTTAAAGAGATATTATATTATCAATAATATAATACATTATCATTTTATAAAATAATCCTAGTTTGGAGGTTAAATAATAATTGAAGACTATCATTTAATACATTATATATTGACTAATTTTATAGAGGATTCTAAATATTAGATTATATTCAAGAATATAATATAATATTAACTAATTTTAAGATGAATTATATCAGTGACTAATTTTATTACTAATTTTAGTTATTATTTATTGACTAATAATTTTAATAGATATACACTGTCGAATATACTAATTTTTGTTATTACTCCCTCCGTCCCACATTACTTGAGCTATCTCAAGTTTGCACAATTTTTAAGGAAAGGGGGGAATGAGGGTATTACTGTTTTTCTAATTATACCCTTATAGATAATAATATATTAAAATTTAGAAATGAAATATCTCTCAAATATACCACATATATATGTAAACTTTGTATCGTTAGAAAGCATTTTAAACACCTACGTAACGAGTATAAAAATAATTATGAAATTATACATATTTTTTATACAAAGATTTAATGACAATAATCAATCCAAAGGGTAATTAGGAAATATGACCAATATATTTGGAGTAGCTCAAGTAATATGGGACAAGATTTTAAATTTAGTAGCTCAAGTAATATGGGACAGCGTGAGTATATTATTGACTAATTATATCATACTAATTTTAGTTTTCTAAGAACTTGTATTGAAGTGATTCAAGGAAAACACTAATGGAGTATAAGAAGAAGACTCCATTGAAATGCTTTCAGGTCATAAAATTCAAAGAAGAGAGTTCATAGAGCTTCGATTAGAGTAATCGTTCAGCTCAGAGTAGAGGACCACAAGAATCATGATGTCTAGAGGACTAACCTTTTTGCTGAAGGAGTATATTATCATTTGTTCTTCATTCGTCTTCAGTTCTTCGATTAATCTTCCGTATTACCCCAACCATCTTCTACCTAAAGGTCTAACCTAATAAAGTCTGACTATTAGTAGGCATGTTCAAGTGTACGATTTTTGAACACTAAATTATGACAACCAAGCTTGACATACCAACGCTTGGTGGGGTTGACCGAGCGTGCTCTAACAACACTTTTGGATGATTTCTTCTCCTTTTAATGAAGTAGCCCCAAAACATACGCAAAACACAACAAAAGACTAGGAATATTGAGAAAGCATAGAAACATGATAGTTAAATAATGTAAATTAACCACTGTCACTTGTCAATCCTTTAGGAGAGACATTATTTTTTCTGCCTAAGAAACATTAAAGTTTATAGTCACCCACTTTTTATTCTCTAAAGTCTCGGGTTTACTTGTCTTTCTTGTCTTGTTATATACATATATTGAGAAATAAAGAAATGGATTAAATTAACAAAAGGAAAATGAGAGTTGTTGATCATGATTTCATTAATAAAAAAATACATGCATTGAAAACAATCAACCATAAATGGTTTGAATTTTGGTTAACTTGCCTTAGTAAATAAATTTAATTTAGAAAAATAACAATTTTCTAACCGTCAAGAAGGTCAAAGTTGTCCTGGGACCCAAACTCTAATATCAAACTTTCCAGGACTCAAACGCAATATTGGTCATAAAGTTGGGACCCAAAGTCTAAATATCATTATAATTATAGATATTTTTTTGGTTTGTTTTTATCTGATTATTTTGATGTAGTTTTGACCTGTAATTGTAATTAAATTTGATTTTGATTAGATTTTGTGTTATTACTTTGGGATTTTTGAACATTGAGTTAGATGAATTGTTTGTTTAAATAATGAAATGTTATTATTATAAACATAGGTTTTTGTTTGTTTTATGATTTGGTATCATCGTTAAACTTGCTCTTGTTTTTCTTTCGAGTGGACGGTTTTGGTTTTGTGATTTTTTTGTCTAAACGCGTTAATGATAAATACTGATCACTTAATTTTGAACAAGAGAATTTCAGTATATGCAATCAATGATGCAAATAAATCATCCTTAAATAATACATATTCATAGAACAAGGCTTATGTTAGTTTACAATAACATGTGTAGAAATCTTTGTTTCTAGTGAGTTTGAATTAGTATGTCGTAATAATTGCATTTTAGCTAACCATAAATGGTTCATAAATTTGCATTAACTTATTTCAATCTTATTAAACATATTCTTCTTCGTGTTTTTGTGAACTCTACAGAAGATCATCATTTTCGATGTTGTTTTCATATATATTTGATAGCTTGTTTGGAATTTTGGTCTTAGTTGATATTCTTATTCATTGACATATCTAAAATCTAATATGATAATAATATCACATTTATCACACGTATCACATATATGTTACATGCAAATATATATATATATATATATATATATATATATATATTCAAAATACGTGTTTATGTACGCATGTTCTTAGGTATTATTATAGTTATCACCAAAAATAAAGGTGTCTTGTTATTTACAGAACCTTGCAGAAACCTTCAAAAAAAAAAAATTGCAGGAACATCGCTGACACGGAGGATGATGAGGATGAATATGAATAGGAAGCAATATATGGTTTGTTCTTCAACATTTGATATATCTTGACGGCTTGAGCGCTAGGAGCCCTTGCTTGTTGGTAAGACCGACCGGCAAGCAAACCAACCATTTATATGCTACGAAAAATATGCATCATTACTATTTGAAAACACATTTAGTAGTGATGTTCGGAAATAGCAACAGAATAAAATAAGTGTGTTTAATCATCGTTTCCATTTCTAGCTAATTTGATAATTAGTCTTGATTTAGCAAAAGAGTGTTTAATCTTCATTTCCGTTTTTAGTTAGTTTCAAACTTAAGGCGAGTTTGGTATTGCGGTGAGTTTTATAAAAGTGATTTTCTGTTGTGATGTGTTGTGCGTTGCTGTGCTGTGCTGTGAAAATAAAGCAGTTCGACGTTTGGTAAATTATAATGTAGAAAGTGCTGCCTGACTAACAAACTGTAAATTTTGTTTGGTAAATTGTAATGTAAAAGTGTTGATGATGTAGTTATTGATGGAAATATACATGCTTTAATTTTTTTTTAGAAAGATACAATAT
>JAJJMA010162877.1:0-15288 GCA_023529015.1 Papaver nudicaule | reverse complement strand
ATCTTCGGTAAGAGCAAGGGCTATACTAGTCTCTATACGAGACTATAGCTCCTTCACTTTGGAGGAGAGACTAAACATAGAAAATGCTCTAACTTATTTGGGCTATGATAAATCGAATTATTTACAAAGCCAGGTGGATTAACAAACCACGTTTTCTACTATAGTAAACACAAAAAACAGAGACAAGTGGACGAATGTGGATACCCAAAGTCCATCAAAGTCTAATGGGTTTAAGGGATGTCTATTAGGGCCCATTTGAAGGATGGAAAAGGGTTTGTGTTAGAGGTTTAAGGAGATCTAATAAAAGAGGAATGGCAATTACGTAAATAGATAATTAAGGGGACACATGGCAATCAAGGATGGCAAGAGGATCTATATAAAGAAGACCCTAATAAAGACCATTGGGGGGTAATTTGGAAGTTGGACCATTTCCCTTGAGGAGAGAGAGAGAGAGAGAGAGATTTAGAGAGAGAGAGAGAGAGAGAATCGCTACCTCTGTGACTTGGATCGGATCTCTTACCCCATTCACAGTTGACGACCACACCGGGAGACCGATTTCGAGTCCAGCGGAATGCACTCAGCGCGAGAAACACCGAGCGCGCCAAAGAAGAATGTCGAACAGGTCACTGAACCAGCCGGGGATTATGTTTTACTAGAACACGAGCCAACAAACAGTGATACTGAAGACACAAGAGGAAACGAAAGGGTATCAATGGGAATCCCGAGCGCGCAAACGACGTTGACGCAGGGAAGTAAAGAGGGAGTTGTCCATCTGCTAGCAATGACGCGCAAAATTTGAGCTTAGATGATATGCGTCAAGAGTTTGCAGCGCACGCAAAAAGACAACATCGGTTGATGGTTTTGATACGATAGAAGGAGGACGCGGCCACGCTGGGAAGTACCGGTCCGGTCGACGGAGTCATTAATGAGCCAAATATCAGCGGAATTGTCCCCGGAAAACTGGCAACCCGCCGTTACGAAAGAAGCCCAACCAGAGATGGTGAATCCTAGCGCGTCAAGTGGAAAAATCTCCGAAGAAGATTTAGCTAAGTAAATCGGGAAACACTATCGCGTGGTGAAACAAGATCATGGATACAGCTCTCTCGACCCACCATACACAAAGGAGGTCGATGCTTACAAGTTTTCATATGACTACACGTCTCCCAAGTTTAATGTGTACACATGACAAGGAAACGCTCGAGAACATTTGGGACACTTTCTCTCGACGATGAATGAAAATGCGAGAGATGGGAAGTTATGCATGAAGGAATTCTCGAAATCTTTATCTGATACTGCGTACACTTGGTATGACAACTTAAAACCCGGGAGTATAGCGACATGGGAGAAAATGGCGCGTCTGTTTCTCAAAAAATTATTTTCTGCTAAGAGACGGGTGACTACGGTCGATTTGGCGCGAACATCGATGGGAATCAATAAAGATCCCATGAAGTATATCACGAGGTTCAGGAGTCACGCGCTCGAGTTAAGTGAAGACGTGCCAGAAGACAGACTAGTGGAAATTTGTGTTGGAAGAATGACAGCCACGCTACGCTTCGCTCTGTCAAACTTTCAATTCCAAACATTTGTGGAGTTGGAGGAAGCCACGACACGAGTGTCCGACTGCCTCGGAATATTCCATCAGGCGAAGATGGAACAAACTTGGTACAACTCGGTTAATTCACTGAACGCGGCAGTTACTAGTAGCGGGACGGTTCTAGGAAACAAGCGGCCAGCACCCTTCCAACCATACCAAGGCGCAGGACCACAAGGGGGGCGAGGAGGAAATAATTTTAATAGCTAACGTCCAATTCCACCACCCATACCCTGCACAAATGAATAGATCGAAAACCTCATAGACCAATGGGCGGCTAACGGAAAAATCAATCTACCACCAGCTGTGGTAGACTTAAACACAGACGACAAGGCGCATGAACAGTAGTGCCACTTCCACAGAAGAGTGAACCATCCTACCCTCAATTGTTATGGTGTACGAACCGCGTTCTGCAGGAAGGAAAGAGTAGGGGAAATTAATCTCGGGCGACAGAAGATAGATAAAGACCCCTTGCCCAAGCATTACGTTATGATGATTTCCCATGACCCACGAGGTGAAGAATGGGCGCCTTGGGAAGATTGTAAGGAGAAGTCATGTGAATTAACCGTCGAAAAACCGGTCTTTGAAGGAACATACAGTGTCGCCTTTCAGTTCTCCAAGACCATCATTGCCCAATAGTTTTTTGATTCCCTTGGTTTTAGCAAAGATCAGACTAGAGAAGCGTCCCAAGCAATCGCCGCAGTAGCCGCGGGACTTCAAGTACTATCAAAAGGGATAGTTACTTTTGATGACAACGACATATACATCCCTGGGGAGCACTTACGACCACTATATCTCACCGCGACAATCAACAGACAACAATTGAGAAGGGAGTTCATCGACGGAGGAGCTTCACTGAATCTCATTTTAGTACACACCCTGGATCTATTGGGAGTACCAAGGGGAGACATTAGAGAACGAAAAACGGTGGTACGCGGGTTTGGAGGTCATACCCAGAAAGCGGTAGGGATTATATGTCTTACTGTATTCGTCGGACCAATCAGGGTGTCCGTACCTTTCCACGTGCTGGACGGTCATACCTCATTTCATCTACTATTGGGTCGCGGGTGGGTACGTGATCATCAGGTTGTAGCATCCACTTACCATCAATGCATCAAAACTAACATTGGAGGTAAACAGTACAGAGTCCCCGCCACCAACAACCCCTTTGGACCTGAGGAGGCATATATGGTAGAAGTTGTCTTTTACAATCTAGTGGAGCAGAGCGAAGTGGCTGTGATAGGTTTGTCTCGAACGATTCCCTTGCCAAAGTGGGAAGAAGAAGAAAAAGTCTCAGTCTTCAGTCCTACTCGTTTGGTTACGCCTAAGGAAAAGAGGAAGATCGAGTAGAAGGTGTCCGTGTTCAACCCCAAAAGATTAAGAGCGTCGGTCGAAGCGAAAAGGCAGAATTAGAGCCAGAACTTAAGATCCAGCGTTTCACCACTCAGAGTGGGGGACATGTATATAGATTATAGCAATCAGCGGAGGTGATGCCGTCTAACCAGTTCTGTGAAGCGTCCACAAGCCAGGCGATATCACCACCCGAAGAGGACGAGGAGGTCACAGCAGAGTCCTTACCAAAAGAAGAGCCCGTGAAAATACCATCCCTAGATGAATTGGAGGAAGTTAATATTGGGGACGAGGAGGAACGCTTGATCAAGATCAGCGCTTCATTGGGGAAAGCGGAACAACAAAAGATGATTGAGTTGTTGAAAGAATACAAGGATGTCTTCGCTTACACATACAGCGAAATGCCAGGTCTAGACGCGGAGTTGGTTGCCCACTCCCTGGATGTAATGCCGCATGCTCGACCAGTATAGCAAAGAAGTCACACTTTTCATAAAGACGTTGCTTTGGCAATAAAGGAGGAAATCGAACACTTGGTAGCGGCAAAATTCATAGAACCCATAAAGAACACGCCATGGTTGGCCAATATCGTACCCGTGATGAAGAAGAACGAAAAGATCCGTTGTTGCATCGATTACAGAGACTTGAACAGAGCCTGTCCCAAGGACGATTTCCCGGTACCCAATGTGGACATGCTAGTAGACGCGACCAGTAACCACCAAATGTTCTCGTTTATGGACGGCTATAGTGGTTACAACCAGATCAGGATGAACGCCGTGGACGCGCATAAAACAGCGTTCCAAACACCTTTCGGTTCTTTTTACTACGTGGTAATGCCATTCGGACTGAAGAATGCTGGAGCAACATACCAGCGAGCCATGGTGTCCATTTTTCATGATCTGATCCACAGACAAGTCGAGGTGTATGTTGATGATATCGTGGTCAAGTCCCAAACGAAGGAGGATCACATGAGACACCTGCGGATGGTGTTTGATTGTTGCAAAAAGTATAAGCTCAAGATGAACCCTTTAAAATGCGCCTTTGGGGTCACCTCTGGCAAATTCCTGGGATTCGTAGTCACTAGTAAGGGGATACAGGTGGATCCAGGAAAGGTACAAGCAATACTTAGCATGGATAGACCCACAACATACGGGAGCTACAAAGCTTCCTCGGAAAGGTGTCCTACATTCGAAGATTCATATCAGACCTAGCATAGATGATGGCAGCTTTTACCTCGCTCTTGAAGAAGGGATGCGCGTTTCAGTGGGTACAAATCCAGTAAAGCGCTTTTGAAAATATAAAGAGATGCCTAACTTACCCCCGAGTCTTACGACCGCCATACCCGGCGAGCGGTTGCACCTTTATCTAGCATACACTTCTGAAGCTATAGGGGCGCTCCTTGCTCAAGATATAGGAAATGACCAGCTTTTCCCCATATATTATGTAAGTCGGGTTTTTAAAGACGCCGAGGTAAGGTATCCTCGGATCGAACAAGCATGTTTAGCTCTGGTCTACACGGCCCAAAAGTTGAGACCGTATCTATTAGCACACCAAGCAGTAGTGATTGTCGCGGCAAACCCCATGGTTTACTTAGCTGAGCGACCGTACTTAACTGGTCGAACCGCGCGATGGTCCCTGCAGCTGTCAGAATTCAGACTTCATTATCAAATACCCCGAGGCATAAGAGGACAAGCAATCACAGACCTTTTAGCAGTGTTTCCGGGGAGTGATAAAACATGTATCCACGTGGACATTCCGGGAGAAGTGGCGGAACTCAACGAGGAAGACGCTTGGGATATGTATTTTGACGGGTCGTCTTATGGATCGTACAGAGGAGCGGGAATCGTATTTGAGACACCGCGGAAAGAGTTGCTCTCGTTCGCCTTTAAGCTGGATTTCGCGTGCAGTAACAATATAAACGAGTACAAGGCGTTCCTAATAGGCCTTAATCTTGCCGAGCAAATGGAACTCTCCCGGCTTCATGTACATGGCGACTCCAAGTTAGTAACCAGCCAAGCTGGTGGTGATTTCCATGTCAAGGAGGAGCGTCTGGCACCTTATCGTGCAGAAACACATGATCAAATGGACAAATTCACTTTGATAGAATTGGGACATACGGGAAGAGCCATGAACAGGCACGCCGACGCTTTAGCAACACTGGCGGCAAAAATCAACTTAAACGGCAAGGAGGAAGGCTCGATCATTGTGCACAGACAAGAATTCCCCAGCACTTGGTTGCAAGAAATGAAATTTGAAGAAGACAACGATTGGAGGGGCAGCTCTATTATCGAATAGCGGGGCACTGGCGCGATGCGTATGAAGCAAAGAAGCGGAAAAACTCATGACCAAAGTTCACCAAGAAACCTGCAGACACTCGGGGGTGATTCCCTTGTACCGAAGACTACAAAGGAAGGGGTTCTACTGGCCTGAGATGGCAACGCATGCCGCAGCATTACAAGGTAATTGCACAGAATGTTAGTTACCACAACCATCGGAGGTTTGCACGATTGAGGTGTTAGACTGGAGGCAACCGTACATCAATTATTTGAAAAATGGTCTACTCCTGGGCGATTAGACGGAAGCTCTCGCGATAACAAGAAAAGTGGCACGGTTTTTCATTACTGATGGAGTATTATACATGAGAAGCTTCGACAACGGGGCGCTGAGGTGTCTAAGCAAAGAGGAAGCGCAGATAGTAATGACAAAAGCTCACGAGATGGAACACCAAGGGAAACACAAGCTATTCGTACACATCCACGAAGGAGGTTATTACTGTCCTACGATGGAGGCCGACACGGCTGAATTCATTAGAAAATACAACCTCTGCCAATTTCACGGAAACGTGATACAAGCGCCACATAAAGATTTGCATAGCGTGGTCACCCCATGGCCTTTTCACAGCTGGGGTTTAGATCTGATCGACCCTATAAACCTTCTGTCTTCAAGTCGGCACAAGTATATAATCACCGCAACGGAGTACTCAACCAAATGAGTGGAAGCAGCGCCCCTGCGAAACTATGAAGGAGAGACCACAGCCGCATTTATCAAAGAATACATCATTTGTCGTTTCGGCGCACCTATGATCATCCGTTCAGACAATGGCACCTATTTCATCAATCAGAAAGTTGCGGATCTACTATCCAAGTACAACATAAAGCAGCACGCGTCTACCGAATATTACCCACAAGGGAATGGGTTAGCAGAATCCCCCAATAAAACGTTACTGCGAATTTTGAACAAAATTGTCCATGATCACCACAGAGGTTGGCATGAGTAACTCCCCTGGCGCTATGGGCATATAGGATTTCAAAGCACAGCTCTACAGGGGTGTCCCCTTATTCACTAGTATACGGAGAAGACGCGATCCTACCAGTCGAAGTCGCAGTACCATCCACTAGAGTGGATATGGCAAGCCACGCTGAGCCGGACAACGTAAACAGAATCGCGCATCTTGATGCACTTGCAGAGCGAAGGGCTAAGGCAAAGCGTTTCGCTGAAACCTACAGGGCCACTAAGGCGCGCTATTACAACAAGAAGGTGATACCGCGTAACTTTGAGGTCGGGGACATCGTGTTAAAGATTGCAAAACATGTGCAAAGAAAAGCTAAAGCTGGAAAATTTGCAATGAATTGCCCTCGTGCGGAAAGTTGCGGAAAGCGGCTACTACTATCTCAATCATATGAGCGGAAAGGAGATCGACACACCAATAAATGGTAAATGGATCAAATTATATTACGCTTGAACATAGAATTTCGGCGATGGTAGCGACGACCTTATTTTACTTTTCTTTCCTCTTTTGTATGGCAACAACTGCACGAACATGCTACTTTGTTCGGCTCCTTAATAAAATTAAGAAGGGGCATCTTAAAAACGCGCCCCATCCCTTTTCGTCTAAATTATTATTACTATTACCATCAGGTCACTGAAAACCCTCAAGGAGCGCACTGAACACACTGCCTTTCAAATACACAAATCGATTTAACACAAGGGCACTGATAACCCTGGTCGATTGGGCACTGAAAACCCTTAAGGAGCGCACTTAACACGCTGCCTCAGGAGCGCACTGAACACGTTGCCTCTCAATACAAAAATCGATTTAACACAAGGGCACTGATAACCCTGGTCGATTGGGCACTGAAAACCCTTAAGGCGCGCACTGAACACGCTGCCTTAGGAGCACACTGAACACGCTACCTTTTAATACGCAAATCAATTGTAACAAAGGAAAAAAGCGCGTTATCATTATATTAACAGATTCCACTTCACATACTCGATAAACTAGAGGAAATGATACACTACATTTAAATATAACCGCATTCTCACAAGCCCGAAAAGCCTCAAAGTAAAGATATCAAACATCGGATGACTTGGCCAACTCCGCTTCACATTTAGCAACGCGCTGGGATACAAAGTCGACAGTCTCCTTCGCGTATTGCACGTAATCTTCTTCTTTAGCGAGCTTTTGGAGAAAATCATTATAGAACCGACGCGCCTTACCCGTTAAATCGGAATTCACACTCGCACGTCGGATCAAACTCATCGTTTCACGCTGATCAGTGATGGCAGCGCGTATATCCCTACATTGTTGCTCATGCTCATGTAGTAATCTCTCCGCTTCACAAAAAACTCCGCGTAAACGTTTTGCTTCTTTCTCTAGTTCGGCACGGGCCAAAACACCAGGAGTAGCAGGTAGAGCCAACACCCATAAGCCATCTGAAGAAGCCATTTAGCTATTTGAAACTAAGCATCAGGAACGAAAGTATTTTATACCAACAAGACTGATGCATTTAATACACAAGAGCAGCCTTAGGCATGCACAACACGTGTCCAAAGGAAAAGACATTTCAATTCAGTAAACAGCCATACGACATCTACATAATGTAAAGGAATAAACTAGAGGCATATCAACGCCTACAGCAAGGGTGCGCCTGCACCGTTCTAACTCCTCATCAATATCTCTGACGAACCGCTCGGCCTCAAGAAGAATGCTGAGGGCAACAGTGTGCCGACTGTGAGTCATGTCCATTTGTGGCGAAGCCCCACCTAATTATTAGAGCCAAACTGAACACTAGGAGGGATCGCAACAGCACACGCGGCTTCCCACTCCGCATGATGTTCATTCCAAATTTGTTGAAGAACCTCATAATCTTCTCGCCGATGAGTCGCTAATAACTCCGCCTCCTCTTTAACTGACTCCAGTCGACCAATTTCGCGCTCAAGGTCTAGCGGAGTAGACATAGAGGGAGTCAAAGCTAAAGCAATAAAATAACCACGTAAACGGAAAGCCATCTAGAGAATTTTTTGACAGAGAACAAGAAAAACATAACTAGGATTAAAGAACAACAATAGAACAAATACATACATATACGCACCCACATTTAATAGATGCATTTGTTATTACACAGATATCGAAAAGACACAAGACCACTTTTCAAAAGAAAAACATCTTCTAAATGCTTCGACATCGAAAAGTACGAAACAACACATAAGCACGATCTAAAGAGATATCTATCACACGAAGGGCGCGGGAAACGTCATACATGCTCAAAGTAGAAAACACCCGACGAGCTCTACAATTCCGAAGGCGCGCCAGTATGATTTCATCAGGCTCGTGTCCAGATAACCTTAGCTCCTCCGTCAAGGAATTCACCTTAGCAAACTCAATGCACGAGTCATCGGATAATTTTTCAAAGTAAGCAAGGACTACTCCTATGACAAATCTAGCCTTGCGCAATGCGCGAATATCACTGGCAACTTTCTCGTGGACAGCACCATCATGCTCGCTTAACCACCTGCACAAAATGAAACTCGAAAAAAAACCACAAACACATGAACAAGTAAACACCATAGCTATATATATAAGTCACCAGTAGTCATTAATCCAACCCAGCACAATATCCAATGTTTCCTAATTAAAACGACAATTAAAACGAAAATTCATAAATCTGCATCAGCAAGCTCGTTCAACTCTCGCCTCTAGCTCACGGCTTACTCGCTCAACATTCTTTTCCGCTGCGGCCACATCATCAGTAGCAGTACTGAACTCCATAGCAATTCTCCACTGATCAGCCCCTTTGGTCACAACGTCCGCCTCCAGGCGCGCCTTCTCTTTCAAAAGTTGATCAATCTGAGAGGATAGCTTCGAGGTCCTAGGATCATGCTTGGTTTTCACTCTTTTCATCTAGTCCAGCAACCAGGAGATGTTAAGACGCATAAGTTCAGCCGTGGAGAGAGTCTCTTCCCACGCTGCCATCTTTTCCTAAGAGGGAGGAACCTTGTCCGCACCAGCAAGACCAACCGCCACTATCAAAAAATCGCTAACCATCTTAACTTGGGCTCCCACGCCGAGGAAAGATGCTATTTGCGCGGAAACGAGATAACCGTGGCGCCTCAAGATTTTGGGAAGGAACCCAAAATCCATGCACCAGCTCAAAGGCAACGTCCTCAAAGCCTCTGCGAACGCTCAAAAATACGAAAAAAACATATGCAGCGCTGTGGAATCACGAACCACACTGACAACAGGAGAACCCAGTGCCGCGGAGACAGCAGGACGATTGACGATATTCGCGTTCCTAACAAGCAGAGAATTCCTCAAACGTTTTTCACTATTGACGCTCTCCGCATCCTTATTCCCGCGCTTTCCCATATCCGGCTCCTGCGAAGGGTTTTTTAGTCAGACGAAATAATAATAAGGAAACAAAACACTCACAAAATTGAAAAAGCAGGGGTATCAAAATACTACCAACTTTTCGTTTGGGCTCGTGAGACTTATGGTCAGATCTGGACAAATTGAATTTCAATATCCAAATCTGTATAACCTGAGTTGTGATCACAAGTGATCAATTCCTACAAAGACAAGTCTCTGTAAATCTTTATTCAAGATTTGGAATCAACGTCAGATTATTAATAACGTACAACTTGTGTTGCTTTAATTATATAATCAGAGATATAATGTTGAAAGTAAAAGCACACAAGACATCAGAGATTTTTTTAACGAGGAAACTACAACCTGTAGAAAAACCTCGGAACCTTGTCCAGATTGAACACCACACAGTATTAACTGTCTACAAACACTAACCTACTATCAGACTTCGGATTGGGATGTATAAGAGACTGATTCCACCCTCCAAGCAAATCAGCTACTGTTGCACTCTTTACGTCTCTTGGATCCCGCAAGATGAGAGCTCTTTCGACTTTTTTAGAATATTAACCAAGTCCCAGTCTTTTGGGCGCATGCACCCATCAACGGCCGACTGATGGCAAAAGTGGGAAGGGCTAGCAACAGGGTAAGTTCGACCACGTCCTCAAGAGTGATGGTACCTTCGCCCCAAGCAAAGAGGAAAGTATGAAATAATGAGATCCAACGCGTCACAAGTTTATGCAGATCGATGTTGCTGCGCCTACAAGAACGACTGTTCGACGCCTTAATAGCGTTGAAAATGCCAAACTCGTCGAGGATGCGTGCATAAGGCTCGTGATTGGTAATATATTTGACCCACGTGGACCATCCCTCCAAGGGTTTTGCTATGGATTTGTAAACAATGTTCGGGAGCTCGTAATCACCGCGGTCGATAGCCAGGCGAGGGATTTGCTCGAAAGGAGGAAACGACCAATTACTGATCTCGGCATTTAGCAACCAAAAAGAATCATCTTGAACGGGGGGCGGCAAACGGTTTAGAAGGCGCGAGTTGAGGAAGTCATCGGGATAAGTATCTCTAGAGAACAGAACGAACGCGCTTTGAAGGGCGACGCTCTTGTTGAATTGGTCGTGAGGAAATAAACCATCTTCGCGCTCAGGATCTGGGAAGACGTCGAAATTAGTGTTTCCAACGCCTCCTTGATCTGGCGCGTTCTCTAGATCAACCTCATCTTCGTGATCAGAGGCGTTTTGATCGTCTGACAAAAGCTCGTGATCACTCATGGATGTAGAAGGGGAAAGAAACGAAATATTAACTGAGGAAAGAAAGGCTGTAAAGCTATTTATATAGGGGAGGAGGGAGTGTAAAAAGCGTAATCGCACGCCACATGGGCCACGAAGTTACTTAATGTCTGGACGTGCGTCGCCACCTAGGCCACGATTAGGAATAATAAGGGGTAACCCCAAGGATGCCTGGGGACTTCGGTATCCATGGGTGACGGCTGACCCGACATGGTTGCCCGCCCGAGCCGTTAGGGGACTAATGTGGATACCCAAAGCCCATCAAGGTCTAATGGGTTTAAGGGATGTCTATTAGGGCCCATTTGAAGGATGGAAAAGGTCTTGGGCTAGAGGTTTAAGGAGATCTAATAAAAGAGGAATGCCAATTACGTAAATAGATAATTAAGGGGACACATGGCAATCAAGGATGGCAAGAGGATCTCTATAAATAAGACCCTAATAAAGACCATTAGGGTGTAATTTGGAAGTTGGACCATCCCTTGAGAAGAGAGATAAGAGAGAGAGAGAATCGCTACCTCTGTGACTCGGATCGGATCTATATCTTACCCCATTCACAACGAACAAACATCATTATTATGGTCCATTGGTTCACGACTCTTCGAAGTATATAAACGGAAAATAGAAATATAATAGTTATTTATTTTTGATGAAAGTACAACAAAAAAAAAAGTAATACAAATATTGATAATTACTTAAAGTTATAATTGGCAACTGTTTTATAGGACATCAGTCATGTACAGATAAAAGAGCAATCATGCATTATTCCAGTGTAATTATCAAATATGAATCGAGAGAAACATTATCCCAAAACCGGGGCTCTCACATAATTTGGGAGTGTGGGCTCCACCACCTCAGATTTGCAGGGGGCACAATATTTATATGTGTAAAGTGTTTTGGAGGAGTTTTTCCTTCGATTCGTTTATACTTTATTTTATACTTATTAAGGTTAATTACAATATAATGTAACTTTAAGAATACAAATGATTTCATAGTTACATCGGTATTTATAGACAGAGTAATTCACACAAATATAAAGTCAAGTCAACACGACTTGACCTGGACTGACATTTAACTATGTTTGACATTACTCTATTATCCCCCCTCAAACAGATACAGGCTCACCATAGGTGGCTGCCCTGGAAAAATGAAGAAAAAAATCTAAGTAATGTCTTCAGTAGCTGCTACAGTTGTTTTTCCTTTATCACTTGAGCATGCTTTATTATCTGTTTCACCAGAGGAAGTCAGAAACCTGTCAGAAGCAGTTGAGGAAGTAGATGACTCAGTCATATATCTGTCAGATGTGCATAATTGTTGTAGAAAAGAAGTAAAAGTAGATGCACATGATCCCTTAGTGAGATTCAGAAGGAACATGAAGTACTTGTAGAAATCCATCTGCCACCAAATCTCTCATCACATAATAAAGGAATTACGAGAAACCTGAAGAAGAATAAGCTTTAGAGGGAAAAAAATTTGTTGAAACTGAATATGTTATTCGTACTTGTTGTTATATTCCTGCAATTCCTAGTTAACCGTCAGTGAATTTTAAAATTAGTAATATGTTCCTTTTGTGTTTTCTTTTTATATTTATATTTTTAATTATCATGGATTCCTTAAATTAGTACTATGTTGGCAACTAAATATTAGCCAAGTCGCAAACGAGGCCTTCCACAAATTGTAGTGAAACTTTGAATTAGAATAACATTAGCTCTAGTTATGACAATCATTTTTCTAAATTTATGTACGTAATCGGAGATAGTTCAGTTGGCCTACAGATCTTACTTTCATATTCAAAAAGAAAAAAATTCTGGTTGTGGATTGTTCAGTTGGTCTACAGAGCAACAACATCAAATCACGCCTGTACAAACACATGGTTTTACTAAAAGATGGTTGCATCGTTCATGCCATTATTTTTAAAACATGGTGTATGTTGTTATGCATGCATTAAAATTGAATGAAAATGCACACCACAATGGCTGTCATTTACTTATATGTGCAACATATTTGTCTAAAAATGAACACCTAAACGGTTACATTATAGTGCACCCATTTTTAAAGTTTCACATCTTATCTTTAATTCTTTTTAAGTTTCCCATTCAGTATTGTTGTTATGGTTTATTACATCCAAACATATGTGCTTAAGTAAATATTTGCAACAGATTATAGGGCCAGTTTTGAGGTCGCACATCAGATTGATGAAAATAGAGAACATTGGAAGCAAGTTTTGAAAATACTAATTATTTCGCTTGTAAAGTATCTTAGCCTCCATAACTTACTTTTTTTAGGAACAATAAAAAGTTTATGAAATTAATAATGGAATATTTTTAGGTTTGATTGAGATGATTGTCGAGTGGGACCAATGATGAAAGAACATGTAAGAAGAATTGAAAATAATGAAAATATGTACGAGTGTCTTAGTTCTAAGATCCAAATGAATTGATTGTTTTAATAACCTATAAAATCGAAAGTGACATCATTTAGAAATTTAAGACTACTGAGTATTTTTCAATGTTACTTGATTGTACTCCAGATGTGAGCCACCAAGAGCAAGTGTCTTTGATTATTAGGTATGTATATACTAGTGCAAGTCCAATAAAGATAAAAGATTACTTCATGGGATTCTTAACAGTAAACGACAGAACTACGTACACAAGGAATATTTGATGTATTGAAAAGTTTCTTGGAGGATCTTGATCTTGACATTAACAATATTCGAGGTCAAGGATATGATAATGACGCGAATATAGATGGGTGCAAAAACGGTGTACAAAACAAACTGCTAATTGTGAATGCAAGAGCAATGTATATACCTTGTGGGGCTCATTCTTGTACTTTTTTGTATGGCATTCTTGTTACAAGGCGACTGAATATTTTGAAGTATTGAATCAGATCTATCAAAATATTTTTTTTTTCCTTTAACAAACGGTGGCAAATTTTCAAAGAGAATGTGGAAGGTTATACGGTCATACCATTATCGGATATGAGATGGGAAATTCACATTAAGAGTGTGAAGGCAGTTAGGTTTCTAGTTCGTCAAATGCGAACTACATTACTTAAGTAGGAGACGATGACGAGAAGGACAAAAGTGAACAACAAAGGTTAAATATTTTTTTTTAGCAAGACATAGTATTGGAGATTCTTAGTTCTTATTAGGCATGTTAATTTAGTTAGTAAAATCCTTACAATTTAAAGATATGCTTATAGACAATTCTACAGATCAAGTGGAAGGACTTCTTAAATATTTCAAAAATTAAAGAGTAAATGGATTTGAATAGGCTTTAACTATTTCCACAGAGATTGATAATGTAATGGAAGTTGAAGTTGAATTTAACTTGGGTCGTATAATTTGTTAAACACAACATTTTGATGATATTAGATATTGTAAGGAAACAATCCAACCAGCTGAAGATTCCGTTCGAACTAAGTTTTTCTTGTAGATTGTTGATCAAGCTATTGGTTCTTGAAAGTCGGCCTGAGAAATACAAAGCACAAGGTGATATATTTGAACTTTTGTTTAGTTCAAATACTTTAAACTCGATGGATGACAATCGGTTGAAAGCTCGTTGTGAGAATCTTGAATTTTCTCTAAGATACGGGAAGCGCTGGATATTGTTGCAAATGATTGTTTGCCGAGTTGATAGTTTTAAGTGAAGTATTGCTTAGTGAAATACCTAAAACAATTGGTATACGTATTCAATCGCTTAAAACATCATGATATATCCTCCTGAATATATCTGTTAAATATAAAGTATTATTACAACTTCATGTTTACAATAGCATCCGCGAAAAGAAGCTTCTAAAACTAAACATATTGAAATCATTTTTGCATACAACCATGTCTCAAAAAAAGATTCAATGGGTTGGGTACGGGTTCAATTAAACATAGACTTCTTGACGGAGTTGATTTTGAGTCATTGATTACAGTTATTTTACATCAGTAAATTCAAGGCAATAAATTTTCTAGTTTATGATCTTTCAGCGTATTTATGTAATATTCAATTTGATATTTAACCTTTTTGACTCTCTTGAGTTTGTATTTTTGTTTTGCTGACATCTTTATATCTTTTTATTCTCATCCGCTCACACATTTTTATGACTGGAGAATCCCGATTACATTTACTGACTATTACTACGAACATATATTGCTTGTTTAAGACCTTCTTAATCTTAGTATCTGTATACTTCTTAGTTTCCTCAAATATTTCAAAGTATTCATTTCCAACAAAGTTTTCTAATTTTCAGTAAACTTAGTACTACTATCATACGTTTCTTTTCGTTTCTTCTTGTAAAACAGCACCATAGGCTTTTGCGAAAACTTGCTGCGAAGACCAATGGACATCTATGCTCATATATATATATCAAATTGTTAGACATGGATTATATATGTAAAATTTAACATTATAAATTTATGTTC
>JAJJMA010162874.1:61558-73118 GCA_023529015.1 Papaver nudicaule | reverse complement strand
TAACCATAAACAAAGACCACAACAAACTTGTGACTTTTGGCTTATTTTCACGAATCTTCTTGTACCCAGCAATACATAATTGCTTAGTTGCATTGAATTCAGCAAGTTCTATAATATAGAAACCGCAACCATCAAAAGAACAAACAAACCCTTTCTGGGGTTGAAAAGTATCTTCCCCATCAACATTCATAAGCTTAAAACGCTCATCTTTGGCGTCTTTTATTTTGGCAGCAATTCCACCAGATGTCGCGTCTCGCGATGTACTAGTTTCCATATTTGAAGCTGGAACACCTAACTCTTCTTCTTCTTCTTCCATAGTTGTCTTCCTCATCTTAAGCTTGTCGCTTAATGTCCGAGAATCGTCAAACATTGCTGTTGTATTCCCAGAAATAACAAGCTTCTCATCCTCTGCCACTTCTGGCTCAATTTCTTCCGCCACTTCTTCTTCCTTTGACCCTTTAACCTTCGTGGGTTTGGGTTCGGAAGTTCTCTGACTTTGAGAATTGTTCTTCATAAGCTTAGCTAAGGTTTCCTTTATGTATTGTATCTGTAACTCTAGTTTCGCAAACCTTTCTTCCCTTGTTAGCTTAGGTGTAGACCCTTTGTCTTCTTCTATATCCATGGTTGCTGTCTTCTTTCTTCCTTGTTTGTAAACTCTTCTCCTGATCGTTCGTCTTGAAGTCGTGTTAAGACCATGCACCACAATAATCCCGTAGGCGTCAGAACACGGCTCTGATACCACTTGATACGGAATCGATCAGGCACTAAAACAATCTTAATAAGATGGCAGAAGACAATAAGAAAATACTTAAAAGCTTCTTCTTTATTAAACTTCTTAATTCTAGTAATACAATTACTCTCTTCTTCTAACTCTAGAGATTTCTCCCTTCAAGCTACTTTCTTCTACCTCTCTTACTTCTACACTGTCTAAGCAGTCTTCCGAGAAGTTCTGTAAAGAGATCGGCTAGAAGTCCTTCAAGCAACTTGTCGTTATAAACTCTCCACAAGCTAATCTTCTTGATGCTTCTACTTCTTCTCCGTCAAAGGAGTCCGCTAAGAAGTTCCGTTAAGAAGCATATCTTCTTCTATTGCTCTAGCGCCCTTTATATAGAGGCACCGCCTTCCTAAACTAGGAAATCTATGAGTTAGGAAACTCATCTAAACTAGGAAATCTAGATATACTAGGAAACCTCAAAACTTCTAGGCCAAGTAACTACATAGAGTTACACACAACCTCAAACTAGTATCACATAGGATACTCTCTAGCCGTGTATTACGACTCACTAACCCCTTGGGTTCACCACTGCCGTGTTGCTGTAGATACTCCTGTATCAGTATGTGAATCAAGCTTTACCTAAACACATTATATCTAACAAAGTCGAGCTAGTTAATATCAACTATCAAGGTTCAGAGTTCAGAGTTCATTAGTCTAGTGTTTTTTTTTTTTTTAACGGTATTATTCTAGTGGTTTTAGGTGCCTTATTCCGATGGATAGCTAATGTCTCCTAAGAAACAAATTCTACGGTTGATGATAGCAACCACCGAAAACCTGTTCCCCTCGACGATATTTGAAGCAAATGCAAATATCCTAACAAACAACAAATACTAACACCTTTCTCGTTCAACCCAACTATGATATTTCTCTAATTCTTACCTTTTCTTTTCATTTCTCCAATTTGGATTACAGATACATGCTGCAGCAAAAGGAAAATGTATCACTTCGTACACATACAAGATTGAAATCTTTGAATAGTAGATGCGATATCAGCTGAACTTGTCGCAAAGCCATAATCATTTTGATGAATATCAGTAATTCGTTCACATAATTTGACGGTCACTTTCTATCTGAATTTCACTTTTGTCATACGAAAAGAAGATACCTTCTTTTTCGTGTAACTGTAAAAGATCTTTGCAAGATCTATCTATGACTAGAGTCTAGAGATGATCACTGTGCTTTTCCATTTACTTAGTTTGCTTCTCTTTTTATCTTTCTGTGTTTTGAAAGCAATGCTTACCGAGCCTTTTCTCTTAAATAGGGACCTCATATCGGGCCCATTAATGAGATGGAGAAAGAACTCCTAGTGTCCTTATCTTACTTTGTCTCCCCAAATGTCCTTTTTCTCAGACACCTAAACAACCAAATTGCCTTGCTAGTGTGTTGGTTGAAGAAATGACACAGACACTTCTCCTCTTTACACATTTGTATTATATGTACTGAACTTGGTTTTACTTGTTGTTAGATCTTGGTGTTACTTCAGGGTTTAGGATATAATATGATCTACATTTTTCATGCTACTAAGTAATGTATGTATCTTAGTGGACTAATATTTATATAATCCTCGAGCCATTAACATTACTTTGTCGTTCAAAGTTGTTTTGTTCTAGTATTCTAATTCAGCACTAATGTCACCATCTCCAGTCCCAGGTTAAAAGAAACACATGTACCTAGCCATAACCTAAGACTAATCTAATTAAGCTTAACAAAAATTCTTTATATAAACCAAATTATTAGCCATAATCAAGTTCGAAACTAGTCACATTATTACATATATCATTGATGGTTTGAACTGAAAGAGATGGATGTTGATGGATGATTTGTACCCCAAACATTATCTCTACAGTTTTCAAACTTTTCCTAAGATGGAAGGCCTTGGGTCTTTTCACTTGGAAAGTTCTTTAATCTTCTTTCCTATTCCAGAGTAAACTTAACTTTGTTCTTGCACGTTTTTCGTAAGTAGATTTGCTTCACTGTACCATTAAACATTGTTTTTCTCTTGACCATTCCCACTGTTTTGTTCAATCTTCAACATTTCCATCTGTACACGATACATGAATGGGGGACCTCGAGGAACAATAAAAAGACGAACAAAACATCTCATATAGGAATGTTATCTCATTCTAACACTAGTTTCTAAATTTTACGCTTTTGTGATTGTAAGTCCACGAACTTTGGGGGAAATTTTGACACGATCTACCAGGTCCGTCTTAGAGATTTGGGGTGCTCTATGTGAACTTAAAAAAAATGGGGCATTTTTTACATTACCGGTGTATCACGAACAAAAATTGATATGTATTTATCCGTTATAAACTTTAACATTTTAGTACAATGGCGGATTAAGAATATGTTAAGTTAAAGGCAAAGCATAGATAGATGTGCAGCCGAAGGCCGCACACAATTTTGATGTATTTTGAAAAAGCTTACCAATTTTAAAGGGGAAAAATATATGAACCAATCAAAAAGGCCCAAAAATAACACGATATCAAACCATATGATACCAGAGTAGAAATACATAAAGTGAACTGATTAAAATGGCCCTATTTTTGATCAGTGACGTACTCACAGTATGGATGTGAATTCAGTTTGGCATGAGGTTCAAGGATCAAACACTTTTAAACTCTTTTTACTTCTCACACGGGTAATAAAAACTTTGAATTTTGAGCCCCCAAAAAAAGGGGCTCTAGGCGGCCCCCTAGGCTGCCTATGGCCTAAGCCGTCCCTGCGATCTACAATTGCATTGGATGTTAGATAAGATTGGAACATGAAAGGATATCAAGTTTGGTGACGTTAAGTTATTTACAAGGAGATTCACCAAAAGAGAGAAACGGGGACAGTCCCTTATTAGTTATCACGCAATGGCAATAGCTGCCAAATTGGTTTTGACCAGTTCAATGACAATTAACACATGATTTTGTTCAAGATCGTTCTAATGGTTCACAACTGAAGTGCATAACACCAGAAAAAATAGTAAATCGACATAATCACTTGTTGATCAAAGTGCCATGTGGGTTCAGAGTTCAGGGTTCAGGGTCCATATTGAAGTTTTATGACCATAACATTTGAAATCTCCTATTTTATAGTTCATAATAGTGTGTTGTTGATACAGGAGTATCTAAGAAGGGTTAGATGAGTCATATGACTAGCGAGTATCTAGAAGATACTAGAAGAGGTGTTTGATGTTCTAAGTTTGGGGTTTCCTAACTTAGATAGGATTCCTAGTTTAGATGAATTTCTTAACTCATAGATTTCCTAGTTTAGGAAGGCAGTGCCTCTATAAAAGGGTGCTAAGCAATAGAAGAAGACGGGCTTCTGATCAGAACTTCTTAGCAGACTCCCTTGACGGGGAAGAAGTAAAGCATCAAGAAGAATAGCTTGTAGAGAGTTTATAACGACAAGCTTCTTAAAGGACTTCTAATCGACCTCTTGAGAACTTCTCAGAAGACTGCTTAGACAGTGTAGAAGTAAGAGTCGTAGAAGAAAGTAGCTTGTAGAGAGTTTATAACGACAAGCTTCTTAAAGGACTTCTAGTCGACCTCTTGAGAACTTATCAGAAGACTACTTGGACAGTGTAGAAGTAAGAGTCGTAGAAGAAATTAGCTTGTAGACAGTTTATAATGACAAGCTTCTTAAAGGACTTCTAGACCTCTTGAGAACTTCTCAGAAGACTGCTTGGACAGTGTAGAAGTAAGAGTCGTAGAAGAAAGTAACCTAGGGAGAGAAATCTCTAAAGATAGAAGATGAGAGTAATTGTATTACTAGATTCAGAAGTTTAATAAAGAAGAATCTTTAAGTATTTTCTTCTTGTTTTCTTTCATCTTATTAAAATTGTTTTAGTGCCTGATTGATTTCGTATCAAGTGGTATCAGAGCCATGTTCTGACCCCTGCAGGATTATTGTGGTGCATGGTCTAAACACGACTTCAAAACGAACGATCAGGAGAAGACTTTACAAACCAAGAAGAAAGAAGACATCAATCATGGATAAAGAAGAAGACAAAAGTTTTACACCTAACTAATAAAGGAAGACAGGTTCGTGAAACTAGAGTTACTGACGTCTAAGTTAGAAGAAGTTAAGTTGACAAAGTTTGAAGCAAAGAAAGTTCAACTGGAAGTGTTGGCTCACAGATTTGAAGAGTTACTTTTAGACAATGGGTTAAGTAACGATGATATTCGAGGTGGAACAGTAATTTTGATAGCAGGTATTGGTGATGATTTTGTAGAGGTTATTCATGTTGGATGGCAAGTCCACCGTACAGACCAGAAACTAGAGCAGTCAAAGATCCAAGTGAATTCGGTCAGGGAGAAGCTTAGCATGGTTGTTGCCAGAGGGAAAGGCTTGAATGTACAGCGATACAGCCTAAAGCAATCCCTTCCAAAGAAATTTCTTAAGCTACAGAAGTTGCTCAATGAGCTAAAAGATAATACAGCGATAGTGTTCACAAATACAAGCAAAACAACCGATTTTGTTCCCAAGAGTTGGGTTAAGAATGGTTATCGTGTGACAGTTCTCCATGGAGGAAAATCAGATGAACAACATGAAATTAATCTTAAGGGGTTTAAGAGCAGAAGGTTCAATGTTCTTATAGCGACAGATGTCAGTGGCAGGAATGACGGATGTGACATAGACGTAACAGAAGAGATTATATTATTCGATAAATTGGATAGTGTCTTTAGATTGCACAAGTCAATGCATTATGTTGAGATGATGCAGAAGTTCGAGCTGCACTTCAGGAAGTACTGGCAGACACCACTACAGACCAAGGCATGGTGTCAGAGGAAACCCAGAGCATCAACCCATGCTTGGTAATAAGGTGCTGGTTGATATTGTGAATAAGAACCAGATTATGTCACAAGATAGACTACCATATTTCATTCAGGAGTTTGTTGTTGGCTTGGTGTATACTCCAAGCTGTTTGATGATTCATATGACTAGCGAGTATCTAGAAGTTACTAGAAGAGGTGTTTGATGTTCTAAGTTTGGGGTTTCTTAACATAGACAGGATTCCTAGTTTATATGAGTTTATTAACTCATAGGTTTCCTAGTTTAGGAAGGTAGTGCTCTATAAAAGGGTGTTAAGCAATAGAAGAAGACATGCTTTTGATCAGAACTTCTTAGCAGACTCCCTTGACGGAGAAGAAGTAGAAGCATCAAGAAGAATAGATAGCTTGTTCAGAGTTTATAACGACAAGCTTCTTAAAGGATGTTAGAGCATTGCTCGGTTGAACCCACTGATATTGCTATCTCAAGTCAGTTGTCAAGTTTATTAGACAAAAACACAATCCTTGATAAGTTTACTCTACAACCTCGAACTAGGATAATTTTAGGTAATCGAGACGAATACTGATGAAGACGAAGACCAGAGCTTACTACTTGATAAATCATAATGTCCTCGCTAAAGGTTAGAAAGGTTTTTCCTTTCCGTATCGTATTTACCATTTCTATCATACCAATAGTCTATGATGTTGTTTATATTATCCGAAGGTATTATAGGATTTCCGCCTTTGCATTTGCCACATTCGTGATAATATGTATAGGTAGAGTATGTTGAATTTTCTCTTGAAATAGACCACAACGGTGAATGCGTACATGAACGAGTACATGTGATTGTATGGCATTTCAGAGAACAAGCAAAAGTCTGTATGAACGCGTACATACAAGTTCACGGATTCTCCTGAATGCTATTTGATTGCTCTATGAATGCGTTCATGAACGCGTACATATAAGCCATGAGAAAACTTCCAAACTTTCATATCATTGAAGTTTTCGGTCTAGGCATGAGTAGTTCTCGGACTCGTCATTACTTGGCCCATGGAATTCAACTACTTAATCCAAGCGATGTTCAAACAAGTATTTGGACCAGAAGTCGGAAAGCGATGTCCAAACATATATTGGACCAGAAGTCGCAAACCTTCAAACACGGTTGAGTCTTCTTTAACTATTGGCCTAGTCCAAAGTTCATAGAAGATTGAGAATGGATAATCAAGCTATGGACCTTCTTAGTTCTGGAACTTGCTTGAGCCCTACTCAAGGTTGCTTAAACTTTAAGCAAAGCCTCCCTTGGTGATCACTATAAATAGATGACCTTCTGCAAGATACAATCTAAATCCTCTACACATCTGTGTATCCTTGCATAAAGGTTGGTCGTCATCTCGAAGTCCTTTTGGACTACGACTATTGAAAGACTTCACTTGAGGATCGTGAAACACAAGTCGGAAGTAAAATTCCATCTTGTATCTTGGGTCGATTTAATATTTTCAATCTTATCACGACCAAGATTTGATAGAAACTTCGTAAGGTAGATCTTGTATCGTAAACCCTAGAAGTTCCCAAACACAAATTCACGAACTAGGTTTCATACTAAGCTCGTCAACCGTTAGGAGGTAAAGTTATTTAGGCTAGATCAATAAGCCTTATTCAACATATCAGATTTCCATAAACTTGACTTTAAGTCTAAAGGAAATCACAATCGTATTCTTGTTTAATTACTTGGATACTTTTAGGCGTCCTGTTAGAGGCAGGGTAGCGCTAGTCTTCACGAAGGGAAGTGGAGCAACACCTAGGCTTGTAAAGGACGTCAGCCGGGGGAATCAAGTACGTAGGTTTCTGCGGGAGCCAAAAGACGTAGGAGCACATTGGTAGCTGAGTTGCTTGTAAGGCGAAATCAGTCTCGATACAGTCCAGTCCGAACTGAGAGTAGGCTAGCGTCTGTATACCGTTAATACTGAGGGTGTTCACATCTAGACGAGGTCCCGGGGTTTTTCTGCTAGGTTTGCAGTTTCCTCGTTAACAAAATTCTGGTGTCTTGCATTACTTTTCCCTTCCGCATTATATTGTCTATGTTCTATATAATTGAAGTAATTGCAAGTTTGTTGATTCATAACCTTTGAGTGAATCCATCTCTATTGAGATCTACAAGAACCACGTTCTTGTTAGGGTTCGGTTCTCTGAACTATACTCAGGTTGTTTGAATATTGATTTGTGAGATCGTTCAAACAACTGTAATCAACTAGGTTCACGAAAACTAAAAGTTGGTGGTGTATCTTGGTATCCCCGCTTTTTCAGTTGGTATCAGAGCCGGCAAACACCATGTAAAGGACGTAATTGTCTGTGTTTGACGCTTTTTTGTGAATCATGTCTTGTCCCGGTACACCAGACAAAAACACTGGTAAGTCAATAAAGGACGTAATTGTCTGTGTTTGACGCTTTTTCGTGAATCATGTCTTATCCCGGTACACCAGACAAAAACACTGATTAGTCAATCTTAGATATTGGGTCTTCCTCTCTTTTTGATGAAGCATTAAAACCATATCTACAAGATACCTTACCTTTTAATCTCTCTGATGATTCTGACTCAGAAGCTGAAAGAGAAGCTGAAAAGAAAAGCTCTGGACTCATTAATCACTTGAATTTTCAAACTTCTGAGATTACTCGTCTAAAGCACAAGGTTAATCGACTTGTCAATCATATATCCATGATAACCTCTGATTCCTGTTCCAAAGTTACTCCTAGTGAGGAATCAAAACATGAATCGATCTCTGTCATGGTGTGTTAAAAAATAACGGAATTGAAAGGAGAGATTGCACTCCTAAAAGATGAAATACACAAATCTGTTGTGTTTCAAACAATTCCTGCATCTATTGGCAATATTGCAACTATTCCTGTGCAAAAAGCCAAGAACGTTGAGACATTTGTCACTAACGTAAAATCCACCAAAGATGCATCTATGATCTGTCAAATTTGCAAAACGAATAAAACTATTCGGATAAGATCAAGAAAACACTTTGAGAATAAATGAATAGTTAATCTTGAACAAAAGCTAGATCAAATTCTCAAAGAAATCGGTGACATCAAAAGGACCAATCAACCCAATCATTGGTCACGTTCTAGACAAGTTAAAGAACATACTGAGGCTAAGAATTTTTTTCGACGTCCTCAGAGTTCTGGAAATCACCGTTTCAACAAATCTGTTGAAAAAACACAACATTGGGTTCCCAAGAGGAAGATACTTTCTGTCAACAATCAAGATAAGGGAATAGAAGTTTTGCAAGATGATGCATTGAGTAAATTGGTTACTTAATTTCAAGACATCCTTAACAAAAGAAAGCAAGGTTCTTCAAATCTTAAAGATCTCATTAACATACGTCAGAAGGAGCAGAAACTCTCAGGTAACTCCTCAACCATTGAATCTTACTTTGATGATAGCAACTTCTATGAAAAATTCTCAAAAGGAAGAGAGACAAGATTGATGACACAAGGCGAGTGGGAAAGTACTCGCCATAACACCTAAAAAGTGTTATGAGTTTCCACTCTTATCTATGTACTGTCTAGATAAGAGTGATGTAATTGTTCATATTAACAATAAGAGGACAGTACACCTCAAGGTTTAATATTTTCTTATCTCACTACTGTGCTATTATGTCTTTTTGATAAATAAAAGTGGGATCCTAGTATTCAAAGCAATAAACCTTGTAGGAAATTTCTTGAAACCAATAATAAGACATAAAACTGTTGAGCCATGCTCCAAAAATTACTCTGAGTCACATATTGTTGACAATATCAGAGATTGTCTTATAGCACATCTCGAACGTGCTTTCACATCCAATGAGAGTCCAAAATGTAATGACTCGATGTGAATATCAACATTTTAATATTGCTACCTCCAGGGTCTCTCCCTGCCTCTGGCTCCTAAGGCAAGAGTCGATAACAGGATCCATGAGAGTAAATGTGAGCGTAAGATGAAAAGCCATGAAAAACAAGTCATGATGTTGATATTTAAACTTATCTCTTCATTGGTTACATAAGGAATTAAACATGTGTCTATTGCCAATATTTTGGGTAAACGCTAATTCTGTCATCATGGACATGCACACTCATCTTGAGTCCTTATTTTTGTGAAATAATGAAAAATGGAAAGCCTTGCTCAGAATAATTTTAACTCTAAAAGGTCATCTCAAATCCCTCTTATCGGTTTTCACGAACTTGAAAACTCGTTTCGGAAACCGACTTCCTTATATAGTTTAAGACTGTATTAACTTTCTTTTGTATCTCAATGAGACCCTATAAATATATATCACATCCTCAAAGACTTGAAATCACGTTCAAGCACAATTACATAGCTTCTCGGAGTGTCACACGAGAAATATGGATGAAGCAAACTTTCATAAAGGTGGTGATGGGAAAAGGAAGAATATAAGATTTTTCAAAGAAGACGTAGTTGATCCTCTTGAATTTCAAGAATATTCTCCTACTATTGTTTGCTTCAATGCTATTGACAATCAAAAGAAAGATAAAGACACAATGATCTCAGCAGAAATTGCATTCAATCTTTTGCGAGATATTGAAGTCGTCAAGGTTCAGCTTGTTACTATAGCAGAAAAACTTCTAACAGGGAAACGTTGTTATGAAGAATGAACTCACCAATATAAAAGGTGATGTGGAAAATCTTCTTGATTATATCTCACCATTTAATGGTGATGACTTAGAAGAGAATTTCGAACACCTGAAGACAGATGATAATGAAGATTCGATTGCTCCTGAAGAAGATACTGACTCTGATAACTAGGTCAGTTTTTGATTGGCATAGTTAACTCCTTATTAAAAGCTTTTGTCTTTTCTTTAGGGTTTGGGTAATCACTAATTTTACCCACCGAGAAGAAAGATGCAGAAAGGCTGAAAAGACGGGCAGTAAGGTTCGTCTTTCACGAAGGAATTTTATACCGCAAAAGCTTCGGTGGAGATTTGTTACGCTGTTTGGCAGAACCAGAAACGAGTATTATACTCAAGGAGATGCACGAAGGCGAACACCAAGGTAAGAAGAAATTATTTTTACAAGTTCATGAAAAATATTATTGGCCTACTATGGAAGAAGATGCTGCCATGTTTGTTCGAAGATGCCATCAATGTCAGGTTCATAATAACCTTATACACACTCTGTGTCTTCCTTTACAATCCATCAGTAGTCCTTGGCCGTTTTATAGTTGGGGACTTGATCTTATAGGAAAGATCAATCCCGTATCTTCTTTACAGCATGAACATATTATAACCGCTACTGAATACTTCACGAAGTTGGTGGAGGCGATTCCACTTAAGACGACCAAGGGTGTCAATATAGCTCAGTTTATCAAGGAGATCATCTGTAGGTTTGGAGTTCCTAAGCACATCATAACAGATAATGGTTCGCCTTTCGTTAATCAAGTTGTAGCGAAATTACTCCAAGAATATGGTATTCAGCTTATTTGTTCTACACCTTATTATCCTAAAGGAAATGGGCAAGCTGAAAGTAATAACAAGACGTTGATCCGGATTCTAAGTAGAACCGTTCATGATAATCAGAGGTCCTGGCATGAGAAACTTCCCATGGCATTATGGGCATATAGAATTTCTCCAAGGAGTTCTACAAGAGCTTCTCCATACTCTCTGGTATATGGTACTGATGCCATTCTTCCAGCCGAAATCAAGATTCCTTCAGCACGCATCGCCATGGGTAGTGGGGTGTACACCGATATTTCTGGTTCTAGGTTTGCGGAATTATATACTGTTGAAGATAGGCGTACGAAGGCAGAAGCTCACATGGAAGCTTATAGAAGAAGGATTTCTAGAGCATATGATAAAGCAGTGAAACCAAGAGTCTTCCAAGTTGGGGACTTGGTATTAAAGACAACCAAGCATATTCAGCAAGATATGTTGGCTCCAACATTCTTAGCTAATTGGGATGGGCCATATATGGTGACTAAAGCGGCGCTTAGTGGATAATACAAAATTGCTACCTTGGATGGAAAGCCC
>JAJJMA010162874.1:0-43363 GCA_023529015.1 Papaver nudicaule | reverse complement strand
ACAATATATGATAATATAATATAATGGTAAGAACAAGTTCGTCCACGAGGAGATAATGGTTTGTTATTTCAATAATCGTATCCTTAAGTAACCAAAAAGGGGGGGTTTGTTTGTTGTTTTGTAACTTAAAGCAAAATAAACTAAAGCAAATAAACGAAAGCAAAGAATAATATGAAATAAGAAATAATATGTAATCAAGAATAAAGAATATTGGTTAAGGTTTTCGCCTTCAATTGCTCAACATGCATATGAAATAATATATGAAGTCTCTAATTATTCTATCATCATCAAAAGTCCTAGAATAATTCATCGCAAATATATTCCGCAATTTCCTTGAGTCATCATGCACCATAACGATGTATGCATGAATCCTACCTAAGAGCATTAAATTCCATGAAATAGACTAATCAATGCAATGAACCACCATGAATGGTTCATTCAACATAGGCAATATCCTACACATGATTCTCAAAGCTATCACCACCTCAAGAATCATGTTGTGCTACTTGTGAATAGGTAATCGACTATTTCGTATCTCATAACCTAATTCTAGCAATAGTTGTAGACACAATTTAACTCAATTGGCCACTTGAATCATAAGGTGTCTAAACTTAGTGTAATACATCATTCATACACTCAAACTTATAGTAAAATAGAGACGATAATGAAGACAATAAGGTTTTACTCCACAATTATTCAAATAACATGTCTTTTGCAATTTAGGACTACATCCTTAACCAATAAATAATAAATTAGCTACTCATGATGTTTTTGAAAGCTAAATAAAACAATAAAGAAGTGAAAGAAATCTTAAAACCCTTTGTAGACAAGTTCCAATCTTTCCCCCAAAGCTCCACCTCGAAATCCGTGCCAAAAACCTTGCTCAAGCTTGCCTCGGGAACCGTGCAGGAACTTTTCTCCAAAAACCTCCAAACTGCGTGATATCTTCTCCTGTGAGTTTTTCTTCCTTTTTATTCACACTCAAAACCTAACCTAACCAAAACAAAACACCAAATCCGAAGCCCAACACAGTTTTAGAACCCAACTGACCCATTAACTTCTATGAGCCCAAAACAGACGAGCCCACTACAGTTCTGCCCTCGCATGTGTCAAGCGCATGCGTGCTATTCCCATCTGCACACGTATTTCTGGCACATTCACCATCTTCAACTTCTCCGTCGGAAACTTGAGCCTGACAGTACAATCTCTTCCTTCAGGAGCATCAGGTTGAGCTCCAACACTCCCCTGCTATCAAACACACACATAAACTTCCAACCAAATTCCGATGACAACCCATTCATGCAAATCATCATTCAATCCCATACAAACCTTCAAATCCCTTCAATCCTTCTTCAGCTATTCCTAACCATCACTGCCACCATTTTCTTCTGTTGCTGCTGGAACTCATCTAAACTAAACCCTCATCGCCAAATTGAACCCGTGAACAACATCAACAAGTACCCTTCTTCTTCTCTGCTCTGTCCAGCGAAACTTGATCCCCAACTGTCTTCAACATCGACCCATTCTTCATTCGTTCCTGATGTCCTAAAACTCTCCATTTAAGATCCAAATCCACCTTGAACTTGATCTAAATCTTCCTTGTCTTCACAGCTGATTTCATTAACACAGACTCTGAATTTCCTTGCATGTTTGTCAGAACTTTTCCATTTCTCTTCACGCTGCCTCTTTCTCCCTTTGTGAACTTGAGTTTCAGACACAGATCTGAAAGAGGAAATCTACGTCTTATTTTGATATAGATAAGGGTCACCCCTTAGCGGTGCCCTCTGGTTGGGAATAACCCGATGCTTAAAGTACTGTGGTGCCCCTGGACTTGTTTGGCTGCCCTGAGTAGATTTTGTCCGGTGCTCCAGTAATTCCAATCAGCTGCTTCAAATCCTTTGTCTGCCCCTTAGTAATTCTTTGTTTTGCAACACCATTGAGCTTGGATCCTTCTTGTGTCCGACCAACCTAGAGTCGCCAACTTGTAAATAGAGTTGTTTATGCTTCATTTTATTGAACATACATGCAAAATAGAAAACGAGTAAAACACACAATGTATGAGGCTGTCGACTAAAGTGTATGATTAAGGTACTCTTGAATAGATATTTTGCGCACCTATCACCTGGGTTGGACGAAAAATTGGTGACTCATCACCTGCATGTTATCCACAACTCCAGACCTGTCAAACAACAACCTCGAAACTTCTGACATGACGTTGAAGAAAAAATTAAAATAGAGGTTCAAAAGCTGCTGGCGGCCGGATTCATCAAAAGCATTCAACATCCAACATGGTTAGCCAACATAGTCCCGGTAAAGAAGAATAATAGACAAATCAGATGTTGTGCAGACTTCAGAGATATAAACAAATGCTGCCCAAAAGATGAGTTCCCTCTGCCCAACATCGATATGTTAGTGGATGCTACTAGTGGTCATGAAATGTTCTCATTCATAGATGTCTACAGTGGCTATAATCAAATCAATATGTATGAGCGAGATGCAAGCAAGACTGCGTTCCGCACGCCGCTAGGAAATTTCCATTACACTGTCATGCCCTTTGGATTGAAGAATGCTGGCGCGACTTATCAACGGGCCATGACTGCCATCTTCCATGACATGATGCATAAGCAAGTGGAGGATTACGTTGATGATATCATGGTAAAATCGAAGACGAGGGCATCTCACCTACTACGACAGGTTTTCGAACATTGTCGAGAATATAAGATGAACCCCCTGAAGTGTGCCTTCGGAGTTTCATCAGGGAAATTCCTTGGTTTCCAAGTTACGGAAGAAGGGATTAAAGTAGATCCATCAAATACACATGCCATTACCACTATGCCGCCCCCAGCGACGGTGAAGGAACTTCAAAGCTTCATAGGGAAGGTATCTTATATCCGCCGTTTCATTCCAGGATTAACACAGTTTGCCACCTCCTTCACTCCGGTACTCAGAAAGGTCGCAAAATTCATATGGTCTCCGACCCAGAAAGAAATATTTGAAAAGATACAAAAGTTATTATTATCACCCTCTGTCATGAAGCCGCCCGTACATGGACGACCATTGATGTTATACACCGCTTCCAGCGACGTCACCATCGGCTCTTTACTAGCACAAGAGGACGAACATGGAGTAGAGTATCCCGTGTACTATATCAGTCGGACCTTAAGAGATGCATAACTCATGTATCCCAAAGTCGTGAAGGCGTGTTTATCCCTGGTGTTCGCTATCCAGAAGTTTCGTCATTACCTACTCTCCAATAGGGTGGTGCTTATGGCAAAAGATGATCCCATCAAATTCTTACTATCAAAGCTGCCCATCCAAATGGTTGATGCAAATGTCTGAGTTCGATATAGCGGGTGTCTCTCCAAAAGCGATCAAAGGACAAGCAATGGCAGACCTACTCGCAGCATTCCCAGGAGAAGATGCTACCGCCCTACATGAAGATGTACCAGGAGAATTTCCATAAATATCGTTGGTAAAAGAAGAAACATGGTTATTGCATTTTGATGGTTCTGCCACCCCCATCAATGATACCGGGGGAGCTGGAGTAGTCCTGGTTTCCCCAATCGGCGAAGTATCTTCATACTCAATTGGATTTCAAGTGCACAAATAATTCAGCAGAATACGAAGCTTTCGTTCTGGGGTTGTCTTTAGCAAAACGAGCTGGAGTCAATCATCTTGAGATAAGAGGAGATTCGAAGTTATTGTTCAACTAAATGAATGGTATATAGGCCCTCAAGGAAATCACGCTTGCGCCACATAGAGCAAAAGCACAAAGGGTTTTGAACCATTTTGCAGAAGCAGTGATAATTCACACTGGGCGCACCAATAACCGACACACTGATTGTCTGGCGACGCTGGCCTTGAAGCTACAATTCGAGGGGATGGAAAAAACTCTGACAGTTCATTCGCCCGCCTGACTGACAAAAGTAGATGAAATTTTGGAAAGCGACCGGAGAACGCCGATCATCAATGAACTGAGCAGTTCACTCCCAGGGGAAAAGGTCAGCCTCAAAGATTTAAAGAACTTTTTCTTATTTCATGGAGTCTTGTATCATCGCAATCCGGATGCGTCGCTGTCAAGATGCTTGGGTGAAGAAGAAGCACAACAACAACTTCATCATGTCCACAAGGAGGTATGTGGACAGACGCTAGTAATCACACTCTATAGGCGATTGCAAAGACTAGGTTATTTTCTGGCCATCCATGGAAACACAATCACGAGCTCTTCAAGGAGCATGCTCGAAATGCCAGTCCCCTCCTCACCAAGCAGAAGCTCTCGCTTCAACAATAATGAAGACTGGCGCAATCCCCACATCGAGTATTTTCGAGATAATGTTCTACCAAAAGAAAAGAGAGAAGCATCGACCGTGGCATGCACGAAAGGCCAAACGACTTATATTTCACGAGGGAATCTTATACCGAATGAGCTACGGAGGCAACCTACTAGGTTGTTTGGCAGGATCATAGATACATGTGGTTCTGAAGGAAACTCATGAGGGAGAACATCACGGGAAGAGGAAATTATTTCTTCAAGTCCATGAAAGATAATATTGGCCCACTATGGAAGACGCCGCCGCAAATTTTGTGCAGAAGTGCCACCAATGCCAAATTCACGGAAACCTCATTCACACCCGTGTTTGCCCCTATAATCGATTAGCAGCCCATGGCCCTTTTACTGCTGGGGACTGGATATCATCGGGAAAGTCAACCCTCCCTCGTCAAAATCTCATGAATACATAATTACAGCCACAGAATATTTTACCAAATGGGTTGAAGCAATCCCTCTCAAGAGCACGACCGGACTGACTATCGTTGCGTTCATCAAGGAGTACATAATCTGTAGATTCAGAGTCCATAAACATATCATCACCGACAATGGCACCCCTTTCGCCAATCAGCATGTGGAAAAGGTACTTTTAAATTATGGTATCAAACAAGTGTTTTCGAGTCCCTACTACCCTCAAGGGAATGGACAAACTGAGAGTACATACAAGACTCTCATACGGATCATTAGTAGAACGGTACATGACAACCCAAGGGCGTGGCATGAACAACTACCTATGGCCTTATGGGCTTACCGTACGTCACACAGGAGTTCTACAGGTACTTCACCTTTCTCCTTAGTCTACGGGGCCGATGTTGTCCTACCCGCAGAAATCAAGGTTCCCTCAGCCATAATTGCAGCGGCAAGCGGAGTCCGATGGAATGAAGAAGAGATATCAAACTCCAGGGTAGCAGAACTGGATTTTTTAGACTCTAGACGTGACAAGGCGCAAGAGCGAAACAAGAAATATCATCAAAGAGTTTCAAGAGCATACAACAAGGCCATACGACCCAGATTTTTTCAAGTGGGAGATTTAGTACTAAAGACGGCGAAACACATCCAACAGGACGCATGTGCCTCGAAGTTCGCACCAATTTGGTAAGGGCCATATGTTGTCTCTAAAGCCTCGGCAAGCGGCTACTACAGGATAGTCAACCTCAATGGCAAACAAGAAGGGTCAGTACACAACGAGAAATGGCTGAAAGCATATTACGCTTAAGAGTTTCCTTTTCCTGCTTCGTATCATTTTCTCATTCTTTTTTCATTTTCATTCAATCAGAGAAGCAACATAGTATTTACGTTACTCAAAATAAAACCCTCTACTGATTCAGGCAAAATAAACCACGAAAAGTTTAAATAAATATTCAGAAAGAAAAACCAAAGCCTAGCCTAAAATAAATTCTCGGAAAGATGGTAATCCCTTTTGAAGATTTGCTCAATTCTCTTATTAAACGCCTCCGTCCTGAGTCTCAAGTCCTGCATCGCCTTTTCAGTCTTTGCTGTTTCTTCCATCATTCTCTTCTTGTTGTTTTCCAGGTCCAGAGCCATTGCCTTTTCTTTTGCCTTGAATCTTCATCCATCTTCTTTTCCAGAGCCCTCAACCCCTCGATCGTCTTATCAGCTTTTGCCGAATCTTCTCCCATAGCCTTCTCCTCTTGTGCAATGACGTTTGAATAAGGAATCACATTGGCAATAAGGGCATCTCGGTAACCAACATTAAATTTTAAAGCCTCACAAGTAGATATTATGCCACCCTATTTCCTCATCTTCAAAGTAGTCACGTCATGCAATGTCTCCTCCTCCATCTCTTTAATCACTGGTAACAGAAGAGACACCATAGTAACCAGAGCAGGAGAAACATCCTTCATTAAGTCAGTAGTCGCGATATGGCCAAATTTCTTCCATATCCTGGAATATAACAAAGAATAACGTTTCGGAACCAAGAACTACCCTACTTCCTCGTAAGAAGAAGATAAAGATTTCATGCGGGGAGAAAAGGGGAGGCCGTCACCTGGATAGTCACGAACAACTATCCCTAAATCTGCGTCAGCAAGAGAAGCTGGATCCGCCACTACATCAGAAGAAATGAGAGAAGTGCAATCGTGACTCTCGACTAGTGAAACAGGTTTATAGATGGGAATATCCAGAGACTCATCTCTCCTATTGATACTTGATGTGTATGGTGCTTCTTACATACAGTGAAAGCCATCAAAAAATAACGCACAATTCTGATTGGAGCTTCGAGCATGTCTGCATAGGGAACAAGAAGATAACAAAACAGAGGAAATACTCATCGTTGTTCCAGAGGAACCATCGATCTTCATGACCTTGATATGCGGATTACCGGAGTTCAGATCGTTTCATACCCTCTACTCTAAAACAAAACAAAACAACACATGCGTTCGTCGAATCAGATGTTTTCTATCGAAGACAGAATTTACAGACTCAAAAAGAAAACACTTACCATACTGGGTAGTAAGAACTTGCGCTTTGCATAACATCCATGGGAGCCAGAAGAAGATTCCTCATTGTTGTTGTTCGACATGGTCATTGAATCACTACAACCAGAGAAATACAAGCGATGGAAAACGAAGAAAGGATTGGGTGGTCATCTATCAGTATATATGCACGATAAAACCCTAGAGATATTCGGAAGGTGTTGAAGTATAGCGATTGAGCTTTGAATCGGCAAGCCAAAGGTACCACTATTATGTATACTTCTATTCTCGCAAATCCCGGCCAGTCCAAACCCAGGTTTGTGCGGCCAGGGGTGAGCATGACAGCAAACGCATGTACGAAATTCAAGAACTACTTGAGGAAACTCCTGTTATTGCCACCTACAACGACAAACGGGTTGTCACGAGAAATGCCTCTGAAAACCTGAGTAAGAACTAACTTTGTCAATATTTCATCATCATTATGATTGTATTCACATGCATAAGGTCACGCTAGGATACACAAGCATATATACGAACGAAACATAATTTTGATACCGGACTCGCCAATTATAATCCGTTGCCAAACACACATAAACGTACATAGCATACACATTTACAACACGCGAACAAAAAAAAAAAAACTACCAATGTTTTTCCGACGCCGGCGGAAGCCTTTAGGGTTCTCCCTTTTTCCGAAATTTGCAAAAAAAAAAAAAAAAAAAAAAAAGGGGGGGGGGGAGATAAAACTGTTTTGCCTAAATCTTGCTCTTGCCTAGGAAAGCCAACTAAAAGACTTATGATAAAAATCCAACCTAGACTTCTCTATATGTATAAAATATGAAAGTACTAGTTTTGGTAGGAAATTGTTCCCTTCTTAAACTCTAGCTAGATTTGTTGGATAAGGGAAAACTTCTGGGCTTTTGTTTATTCTCATACAACCTAAAATGTATTATTATGTTATTCTGACCAATCACCATCATATGCTTACTCTGGAATAAACATCATTCCACACTAAGCAAGGGACTTAATGTAGATGGTGGATTTTAGATTATGGGCGAAAATGTAAAACAACATAATGGACTTAGAGCAAGCCCATGATAAATAATAATATTTTGCATCACCCTAAAAAAGCATGATAAATCATAACATAACCAGGAGAGCAGGACTACTGCAGCGACCCTGGTTGTCAGACAAGGATGTTTAGGCCAGCACCATCTTATGGTCATACGCCGCCCTTGTTGTGTTTGGCCATTACATGGTCAAGCTTTTCCCTCTTTTGTCAGCACCATCCTATGGTCACATGCCAAATGGTAATGAAACAGGAGACCAGGACTACTGCAACGACCCAGAGTAAACGAGGATGTTTAGGCCAGCACCATCTTATGGTCATACGCCGCCCTTATTGTGCTTGGCCATCACATGGTCAAGCTTTTCCCTCTTTGGCCAGCACCATTTTATGGTCACATGCCAAATGGTTATACATCCAGGAGAGCATGACTACTGCAATGACCCTGGTTAGATAAGGGATGTCTTGGCTAACATCATCTTATGGTCATGCGCCGCCCTTTGTTATGAGTTTTCTCTGGCCACTAGGCCAAACTACTCGTGGGATGGCGTTTGCCATCCCTAGACACTAGGCCAAAAATCTACAAGGGAACACTGGTTATCCCTGGCCAACATACAAGGGATGGCGCTGGTCATTCCAGGCCAAACATAAAAGGGATGGCGCTGGCCATCCCAAGGCCAAACATACAAGGGATGGCGCTGGCCATCCCAGGGTAAAACACAAGGGTTGACGCTTGCCATCCCAGACCAAAGTAGAAGGGATGGCACTAGCCATCCCTGGTCAAAATTCATCAAATGCGAGGGATGGTGTTAGAGCATTGCTCGGTTGAACCCACTGATATTGCTATCTCAAGTCAGTTGTCAAGTTTAGATGAAAAAAACACAATCCTTGATAAGTTTACTCTACAAGATAGTCTTAGGTAATCGAGACGAAGACCGGAGCTTACTACTTGATAAATCATAAGATTCATAACGTCCTCGTTAAAGGTTAGAAAATCCTTTCCATGTTTCGTATTTGCCATTTCTATCATATCAATAGTCTATGATATTGTTTATAAGATCCGAAGGTATTATAGGATTCTTCGCCTTTGCATTCGTCACACTCGTGATAATATGTATAGGTAGAGTATGTTGAATTGTATCTCGAAATGACTTCAACGGTGAACGCGTACATGTATTGCTTATGGCATTCCTAAGAGCGAGCGGGTCTGTATGAACGCGTTCATGAATGCGTACATATGAGTTCACTGATTTCTCCTGAATTCTCCTGAACTCCAATTGACAGCTCTATGAATGCGTACATATAAGCCATGGAAAACTTCCAACTTTCATATCTTAAAGTTTTCGTCCTAGACATGATTAGTTCTCGGACTCATCATTACTTGGCCCATAAAATTCAACTACTTAATCCAAGCGATGTTCAAACAAGTTTTGGACCAGAAGTCGCAAACCTTCAATCAAGGTTGAGTCTTCTTTAACTATTGGCTTAGTACAAAGTTAGAAGAGTGGGAATGGGTATTCAAGCTATGGACTTTCCTAGTTCCAGAACTTGCTTGAGCCCTACTCAAGGTTGCTTAACTTTTAAGCAAAGCCTCCCTTGGTGATCACTATAAATAGATGACCTTCTGCAAGATACAATCTCAATCCTCTACACATCTGTGTATCCTTGCATAAAGGTTGGTCGTCATCTCGAAGTCCTTTTGGACTACGACTATTGAAAGACTTCACTTGAGGATCGTGAAGCACAGGTCGGAAGTTAAATTCCTGATCATGTATCTTGGGTCGATTGAATATTTTCAATCTTATCACGACCAAGATTTGATAGAAACTTCATAAGGTAGATCTTGAATCGTAAACCCTAGAAGTTCCTTAACGCAAATTCACGAACTAGGTTTAATACTAAGTTCGTCAAGCGTTAGGAGGTAAAGTTGTTTAGGCAAGATCAATAAGCCCTATTCAACAAAACAGATTTCCATTAACCTTGGATACTTTTAGGCGTCCTGTTAGAGGCAGGGTAGCGCTAGCCTTCACGAAGGGAAGTTGAGCAACTCCTAGGCCTGTAAAGGACGTCAGCTAGGGGAATCAAGTACGTAGGTTTCTGCGGGAGCCAAGAGACGTAGGAGCACATTGGTAGTTGAATTGCTTGTAGGGTGAATTTATTCTCGATACAGTCCAGTACGAAGCCTGAGAGTAGGCTAGCGTCTGTATACCGTTCATACTAAGGGTGTTCACATCTGGACGAGGTCCCAGGGTTTTTCTGCTAGGTTTGCAGTTTCCTCGTTAACAAAATTCTGGTGTCTTGCATTACTTTTCCCTTCCGCGTTATATTTATATAATTAAAAGTACTGCATAAATCTAGTTGCTGATTATAGAACCTTTGAGATTACTCAGATGAATACTTGAATATTGATTTGTGAGATCGTTCAAGTAATATAATCAACAGAGTTGATCGTTCAAAAAAAAAAGTTGGTGGTATATCTCGGTACCCCCTCCTTTTCAGATGACATTGGCCATCCCTAATCAAATCACTCAAGGGGCAGCGCTTGCCGTCACTTTAGGCCACTAGGCCAAGATCCATTGGGATAGCACTGACCACTTGGCCAAACCTAAGTTATAATGACAATCTGAGATATCTCTGACCGCATGCCAGCCTATGGTGCGGTTTGGTCGTCTATGGCCAAATCCATTCTCATGATCTGTTCTGCTTATATTTCATGTAGTTTAGATTATCTCATGATAATACTACTTTAACCAAACACATGTTTGAGGCATTTCTTAAGTATCCATATTCTCCAAACACGAAGATCATTTCACATCCTTATGATAAGTATTGCTAAAAGACTTCACATCCTGTGAGGACAAGGTCAATAAAGTCAATACGAACTTACTCGAACGAAGAGTTACATGAACCATTCAACATAGATGTCAAAACGTGTCACATATGGGGGGAATCACATTAGGGTTTTGGTTTGGCGGTCTACGGCAGTTGTGGCGTGAGACCCACTTAGAAAGAGGTTATACTCGTGGGAATACTGGGTTAATGAGTAGTGGCCATGACTAGCAGTTAAGCTACCCCTACGGGAGTAACTCCATCATTCCACTACCTCCACTTTACTATTTTCCTCCATGATTAACAAGAGATCAGTATATTTCTGAACATACTATAAATAGATGACTCCTTCCGTTTTCAGGAACAACTCATCACAACCTATCTTAGTCTAATTCACTTTCAGTTCATCTCGATTCACCTTGCATTTTCGAGCAGAAGCTGAGATTAAGATTCAATTGAGAAATCCTTGCGAAACTAGAAAGAAACCATCTTCTTCCAAGTTATTCAGAAACCACGCACATTACCATTTTCAACCAGAAATACCTGATCTCACTCTTTCTCTGCTTCCCTCCCTAAGACCAACCTTATCTCCTCACCTTTGACCGAAGCAAGTCTGGAACGGCCATTGTCTTGGTTTAGGCTAGATTTGTTCGACTTTGATCTCTCGAACTTAAAAGTACTCTTTTGCAATACATTGTTTTGCAGGGTAAAACACTTGCAAAACAACTTGGGATTTCTAGATTGGAGGTCCAATGTGATTCAACGTATGGAGCACAAATCTGCAGAGAAGAAGTCAAAACTCCATGAAACCTACAAAGATTGAAGTCAGACATTGTGAGTCTAAAGAGGAGTTTGAAGTTTTAACTTTCAATCATGACTACATGGAGGCAATTTTTTTTTGTGGATCTTATCGCAAAAGAAGTTTCAAAGAATCGAATGGTGGAAACATGGATCAACACTCCACCACAAAAATAATAAGTTTACTTTCTAATGATCGTCGGGGAGTGTCATATCATCGACAAGTTAGTTTTGTTTTGTTTTGTAAGCCTACTGGCACAATATCAAAAACAAAAAAAGTACGAGGGAAAACACTTTACTTGGATGAACAATAACTTTGGTACAAAAATTAAGAAAGAAAGCTTGGATATTCATAGAGCCATTGCCCCATCCTTCTCTCGTACACATTAAAAACGCATAAACAATTTTACTAGTTGTTGGTGAAGTCATTATTTTTGCCTGAAAAACATTGTACCGCTATGAATTCTTTTGTAGTGCTCGAGATCAAAATCGAACAAGACTAGCCTAAACCAAGTGAATGACCGTTCAAGTCTTGCTTCGGTCACAGAGAGGATAGAGGTTGATCTAGGGAGGGAAATATTGAAAGAAACTTAAGCTCAGGTTGAGAATGTATGTGCTTCTGGGTGTGGAAGTTCAAGACCTCCGTCGTAGGTGTGACTGGAAATCTCAAGGCTAGAAGTGTGTTGAATACTCAGGTATGCTTGCTCTGAGGTTCTGATGTTTTCAAGTGTTCTGCCTTGGAAGATAGAGGAAGCCTCTATTTATACTGTTGAACTAACCCTGATCTCTCGACAGAGAAGGTGGAAGTCGTGGAAGAGTGGAGGAGTGGAGAACATGAGAACGTTTGGTTAACTGTTATAGTCGTGTAAAACATGTCCACTCAGCACCATCTTTCGAAACTGTCCATCATCTCCATCAATTTCTTTCTAACTGCCGTAGACCGCCAGACCAATACTCCTAAAGTTTTCCCCCCGTGTGATATTTTGATATCTCGTGTAATATGCAGGTGTCGCATAATTGTGTTAAGTTAAACTACAACCATGTTGTGTGGCCATGTGCTTGGCCATGACTTGCACTTGGTAGGAGTGTGTATGCATGGCCGTGGCTATGGACATGAAGGCCTTTGGCCAGGGTAAACTAGTGGCGCCATGGCTTTTGTATCCATGGGCTTGGCCTTTGTCCAAGGCCAAGTTCTTGTAGCGCCACATATATGGCACCATGGTTTTGCAGCCAAGGCCAAGTTTTTGTGGCACCATGGATGTGGCGCCATGGCCTTATGGCCACGGCCTTGGCCAAATGTTTTGTGGCGTATTTGGCCACGCCATCTTTGACTATGACATGTTTGTGTACTTGGGCTATGACGTATTTTTAGGCTGTGGCATGCTTAGCCATGACGTATTATGCCATTATATGTTTAAGTTGTGGTCTGCCTAAGTGTGTTTAGGCCGTTATATACTTCTCAGAGAGTTCTGGTTAGGCCTAGAACTATGATATTTCTGAGGTTTTCATTGAGGCTCAGATGTTGAGTCATATTTTATGAGGAAATCCGATAGGGTGCGTCTCTATCTTGACCGAAATTAGGCCAGGGACTGAGGTCTTTAAATATTGAGGAGGAAACCCGAGAGGGTGTGCTTCCATCAATTCTCCACCATAGTACCAGTGAGCAATTTAGTTCTATGTCGAGGAATTCGAAGCGATGTCGGCATGAAGTAAATTGGTGGTTTTATGTGTTGGTGGGCTGTTTAGCTAGCGTCGCGCTACGATATTATTATCTCCACCCGGGAGCTATAAGAGATAACTCATTGGGAGCATATTTAGTTTTGCAGAACATGTTGTATTCTGAAACTATGGAAGTCTATCTGAGTAGACAATCGCCTCTTGGAAAGGCATAACAGAAGGACATTTTACATTTTTATCCCTCTTCCATTTTTCACCATCTACATTAAGTCCCCTGGTTAGTGTGGAACAGTAATGTTTCGCACTAAACATCAGATGGTGAGAGCAATCCTAATAAATTTTTTAGGTTCTTACGATACCACCAGTGGGAGAGATTATAAAGAGTTAATATTCTAATGCGAATCATGGCTATGTTGTAAAAGCTGAGAATGAGACTATGCGCGGAATATGAACATGCTAGTCTAGTTGGCTAGAAGTTGGTTAGTTTTTTTTTTTTTTTTTTTGTAGGTGATAGGAGAAAGGATGGTCGTGGAGCCATGGCCGTGACCACAACGCCATAGTTGGCGCAAGCATCATTCATTTTTTATTTGTGGCGCCATGGGTTTCATGGGGCCACAACTTTTGTGGCGTCGTGATATTTATTCGTTTTTATTTGTGGCGCCATGGGTTTCATGGGGCCACTTCTTTTGTGGCGCCGTGATTTTTTTATTTTAGGGAAGGGAATACTATGTTTAGTGGGGTTCCCAGTATTATGTATGTGAATACATGCTTAGGCTAGGTCTTAGTCAAGAAAAGAAAATGAAAGGAGAGGTTTTACCCGTTTTAACAGAGAACTTTTCCTCTTTGTTTCATTGTTGTGATCAAGCCCTTGTCCCTCCTTGATCGTCTCCACTTGGCGAGTGGTTCTCAATTAGCTGATTTCCTGAGCAGCGCCTTTGGTGCAAGCTTGGGTGGCGTACTCTTCAGTAAGCAAGAAGCGGCCATTGGTGTTCAAAGTTGAATCCTTAGTGCTGAGTGAGGTGAAGCACCAGCGCTTTACGAAATAATAACAATCCAGTGGTAGCCAGCAGTAGCAGTGGGTAGAGAGACACCGGGGAAGTCGATCGCATTATTTTTCTTGATGTAGATCTGAATGTATCCAATTTTGGTGTAGAACATGTTCCTTCCCGTCTAATATATCCCTTTAGCGGATTCATTGTGGAGATCCCATACTCTTAGTATCCCCTTATAGAGAATTCTTTAAAAACACGATGATTGCGCCAAGTCCCAATCGTTGAAGAGGGTGTTGGAGCTAAAATAGGCGAACTACTTGATGAAGATGTTTACCTCGTCGTCTTTACTGAGTAGTAAATTTCTAGGAGTATTTCGTCGTAAATTCTGACAGTTCGCGTCTTGCGTGTTCCCTGGGGTTTGCGACATATCTCCTAGATCACTTGTTGTATCATCATGATATTTTGACACATAGTAGTAGACATCCAGGAGAGTATTATGTCCAAAAATCTCTTCAAGGCTTTTCGTAGATTTTCCGTAGTATTTGACGTGGTCTTGCATATGATCCCTGACTGCGTGTCTCGCGTGTGATGTAGTGTTCATGTCGTATCTCCCAAACCCCATACTGAATTAACATGAAATTTTATTATGTTCTGGAAGATTTGTAACGGGATATTGTGTCCAAAAATCTCTCAAAATTTACAAGTAGATTCTCTGAACCAACTGTTTCTTCGCGACAAAAAATTCCAGCGCAGGAAGTTCTGACAGCTTTTCTTTTCTTCAATGCTTGCGCCATATCTCTCAAACCCCATGCTGTATTGCCATGAAATTTTACAAATCTTGGTGGGTACTCAGAGTTAGACAGTGTCCAAAAATCTTCCCTAAATTCCTTGTATGTTCTTTTTACCAAGCGTTCTTCTATGGTGAAAGTTTTGGCGCAGGAAGTTCTGACGGTCTGTCCTCTTGTATATGCTCCAATGTTTGCGCCATATATACCAAACCATGTAGAGTACTTGTCTGGAATTTTACCACGTGGTAGTAGACACCCAAATGAAGATTGTGTACAAGTTTTACTCCAGGATTCTTCATGAGCCCTCCGCAGCAATTATTTCGGTTTTGTAGGCACGTCCTGACCATTTACTTTGGAATGTACTATGATGTTTACGCCATATCTCTTGAGACACGAATTGGATCGCCATGAAATTTTAACACATAATAGTAGACACCTGTAGGAGGATGGTTTCTAAAAATCTCTTCGACATTCTTTATAGATTACCGGCAGCAACCATCTTTCTGTGAGATATGTTCTGCACAGGAACTGTCTGTACTCGGTGTGCTCCAATCCTTGTGCGACGTTTTCCAAACCACTTATAGGATTGATGTGAAATTTTTAGTAGGTTCTATCAGATATCTTTAGGAGGATCGTGTCTAAAAAGTCACCCTCATATCTTTTACCAATTTTCCGAGATGCTTATTTTGTGAAGGCCATCGTACAACGAACTTGGTGTGTAGTCGTGAAGGTACTTTCGTTTGTCTCCAAAGTAGATTTGCTCCACGGAAACCCAAAATAAAAGAATTTCTTTACAAGATGGTTCATAATGTTCAATTGGTAACTCTAACACTGAGGCTACAGGTGATGGTGTCAATCCAGGGGTTAACGACTGGGAGGACGTTCTGTGGAGCCACGGGGATACATGGTGGTAGAAACATCTTGTGAGGCTAAGGTTAGGGAAACATCTTATTGTAAAAGATGTCTTGTGGGAAGTGTAGTTTTCTCTTTTGTGGCGTTGTGGGAATTTTTGGAAAGGTGTTTCGTGGCTCCATGAGCACGAAGACACGAAAATAATTTTTTGATGTAAGGTGTTTCGTGGCTCCACGAGCATGAAACCACGGAGATAATTTTGGTAGAAGGTATCTTGCGGCTCCACGACTGCAGAGTCACGAGAATATTTTATGGTGGAAGGTGTGGGGCTACAAGAATATTTTGTGGTGGAAGGTATTTGAGAATTTGAAAATTGTAAAGGTCTAGTGAGACAAATACCTTCAAACCCCGTACTAAGATTCATGTTCGCATACTGCTTGCTCTAGGGATTCTAAAATCTTGATCCGCCATTGTAATGGTGATTGCTCCTTGTTGATGATTCAGGATGATGCGTCCTTCTAGCATGTTGTGGTAGAACCTTAAGTGAACAAATGTTGTGTAGGAAGTCTTTCCCATTGGCACGTTTTTGAAGTCCTTGCGCTTGGAACACTCCACTCTGTCATCTTTTTGAATATGGGTTACCACCAAAGGATGTTGGATACTCGTTGCTAGTGATAGCTGAGAGGAGTGCCACGACCATGATACTACTAGCTTGCTCGAAAGATGAAGACTTGGTGGCGTTGCTACCAGAAAGATTCTGCAAAGATATGAATCCTGGCGTTCGGAGATCCCTCAAAGGTTTCAGTAGGCGTGTACACGATCTCGTTGTTGAAGTAGTAAGCTTATTTCTGCTTTTTTGCAGAACTCTTGTAACAAGGAATCCCTGGTGGCTTTCAGGTTTCCGTAGAGGCGTTGGTAGTGATGTCAGTGTTGATTAGAGTTTAGTTTTTTGGATCTTCCTTCCTTCGAAAGATCTTTGGCGGATAGTCCCCTGCTGCATGGACGGCTCTGCTCGAGTAGGTCCTTCCATGATGATGAAGCGCTTTAGTTGAGACATGGGCATATCTGTTGTACCTTATGTTTTCTTTGACGAAGTTTCGACATTAATTGGGTCGTGGCAGCCAGCAGTACTCCTGACGGTGTTTGGGGCAGTGAAGAATGACTGTGGCGAGGAGTCCACAACCATAGTTTCTGATATCTTATCGATGTATTTTGTTTGGGATGCACTTTTCTCGTGCATAAACACGTTATTTGTCAGCTTCCGTCAACCTTCTTGTGTGCATGGGCTCTCCGGAGATAGTGAAGGCTCGAATAAGTGGATCATTCTCTTTAGTTGTTAAGAATCATCGAATTAGGGTAATACGATTGCTCTATCTTTGTCCAGGCGTCTAATAGCTCCAGTATTTGAAAACAATGAGTTTGAGGAACTTTCTTAGGCTTTGGTTATCGCTCTTCTCTTTGTCGTTGTTGTGGATCTGCATCTTGTGCTTGAGTCGCATTCTTGTCCGGAACCCTTTGAGTTATATTGTATTGATGTCTCTGTTATCTGGATTGCTAGCGCGCCTCCTGTTATCACGGGTCTTACGAGCTTTCTCAGCTTCCTCAACCCTTAACTGCTTGGATCCTTTTCTAGCGAGGCAGGGACAATTGTAGTTGATTGTCTTGCGGCTTCGCAGAGCTCAGAGAATGTTTGAAAGCTTCAGGTTCTTTAAGAGAGTTTGCTAAACATGAACCATTCTGTTGATGCAAAGTTGTGGTAATAGCAACTCCATTACATTCGAAGTCTGAACTTCTTCCAGTGAAGAGCGTCCCATGGGAGTGGGGTCTTCTGGACAAGGAGGTTGGCGTGGATGAAACAGAGATGTGTCTTCTCTTTTTTATCCTCCAAGGGTTCCTCCTGATCTTGACGAGTAGCAAAGTTGGAATGTCGATTATGCTTCTGTTCAAGTTGTCTTGAGAAATCTATACCCTGGAGTTCTTGGCTGTAGTGGAAACTCTGGAAGTCCCCATGTCTCGTCGTCATTCTCTTGATGACGATGGGGTTGTCCGTCTCTTTAGTGTTTGTTGGTAAATCCTTTGTTGTCATGGGTACTACGAGTTTGGTTTACCCCTTTATAGTAGTTGCGGCACCGTGACTTGTGGCGCCATGCCTCGTGGCTCAGTGACTCATGTTGCGATCCGCTTTGACTCACGTTTTTTCTTGGAGTTCCTGAACCTGAGTTTGGAGTTGGGCACTTTGGGTGTGCTACCTCTGTAGGTGGACTCTTTCTTTTACCTCCTTCGCTGATGGCACTCATAGATGGTAAGCCGTTGCTATACTATTGTTTTATTAGTCCCCTGTCACCACGAATACTTTGAGCCTCTTCACTTCTCAACGGTTTAGCTTCACTAATAGTGTTGGTGTTGTTGTAGCGGATCGTTTTGTGGCCTTATGGGGTTCAGAAGACATCTGAAAGCGAACATTCAAGTGTAAACTCCCCTGGGAAGATGGATCTTCTGTGTTTCATACGAACAAGGGGTCGATGATGGTAGACATGCGGTGTTGTCTCATTTCCTCGGTTGCGCAGTAGCCTGTCCAAATCGCCAGCAGTGACATGTCTGGATTACAATTCTTTTTTGTTGAGGCTTTTTTGGAGTAATTATCGTCTCATCGTCTCAGATGTGGATCATAACGGTGTTAGTACCAGCAGAAGTTCTGGGAGTTCCTTTGAACTTGATGATGACTTTGTAGTTAAGAGTTTCGAGACAAGCCAAGACATCAACTTGGGTAGCGATAAATTGATTTGATCTTCTGTAAGATCATCTTGATGTTTGGAGAATCCTCCACAGTTAGTGTCTTTGGCACCTCCTTTTACTTTAGGGTGGTAACATTGATTCTGATCGAAGAAGAGGGGTTATTACAAGGCGCGCTCACTGGATCTGCAGGAGTTGTTGGACGACAGGATCCGCTGGAACAACAGGGGTTACAGGGGTAACACCAGGAGTAATGGGAGTAGGCGTGACACTAGGTGTGACAGGGGTTGCCGAGACAGTAGGTGTTACAGGGAAGCATCGTGGGTGGTATGGATGTCGGGCACAATGGTGAATGTGGGTGGTCTGGTAGGTGTTGCGTTTGGAGTTGCCGCACCTTTAGTTGAAGAGTTGGGATTTTTGTTATTTGACCCTGTTCTGAGAACAATTTCTTGAGAAAATCTTCTGAAACCGAGAGATTTATCTCCCACTGTGGTCGCCATATGTTTTTGCCTTAAAAACACTGTACCGCTATGAGTACTTTTGTAGTTCTCGAGATCAAAATCGAACAGTACTAGCTTAAACCAAGTCAATGGCCGTTCAAGTCTTGCTATAATTGGAGGCGTAGGAATACTGAGGGGAAATCTTTGTGACTAATAGTCATATTAGGGTCATATTGTCTGCCCCAGCTAGTCCGAAGTTTGAGAGTAGGTGTGTTGGTGGCTTAATTCTTAAAAGTATTCAAACTGGATTCGATCCCGGGGTTTTTCTACGAGTTTGTAGTTTCCTCGTTAACAAAAGTCTTGTGTGTACTTTACTTTATTTCCGCGTTATATTTGACTTGTCATTTATAATTAAAGTATCATACTTGGTTGTTGACATAGCCTTTCAGAATATTGTATTGACTCCCTTGTGTGAATCAATCAGTGACGAAAGAGACCTTGTTCTTGAGTTCTTGATTACAGGAACCGTTCAAGGTTTGACTTATAGGTGGACCAAATTAACGATCGGTGGTGTACTTGATCCATCCGTCTTTTCACATTTTTTTTTAATGAGTTTGACATTTTATTCCTATATTTATCCACATAACGAGAACTTTGCGTTATGTCCACTCTTACCTTCAATCCTGGCTCCGACACTGCTTCCATATAAGTTGGGGTATACCTTAACAATCTGTCAAAACTTCCGTTAATCCAAGCCCCATATATTAAACATGTCTTAAAAGGCAAGGGTACCAAAATACTACCAACTTTTCATCTAGGTTTGTGAGTCTTATGGTAAGATATGGACGATCTCAAAAATCAATATCCAAATCTGTGATAATCTGAGTTGGATCACCATTCACCAGTGATCAATTCCGACACAAGACAAGTTTGGTGAATCCATTGGGAATTAATTGCAGGTTATAATAAGTACTACTTGTGTTTGCTTCAATTTTATAATAAGAGATATAATGCACAAATTAAAGCACACAAGACATAAAAAGTTTTGTTAACGAGGAAACCGACATCTAGCAAAAAAATCCTGGGACCTCGTCCAGTTTGAATACCGCATAGTACTAACTGTCCACAAACACTAGCCTACTATCATACTTTGGTCGGGGATGTAGCAAAGACCAATTCCACCCTCCAAGCGAATCAGCTATTGCCGCACTCCTTACGTCTTTTGGATCTCACAAGACCTTACCCACTTGGTTCCCCTAGTGACGTCCTTTGCAGGCCTAGGAATTGCTTTACCCGCTGTGTTTCGAACTGTCCTCCACAGTTCAACATATGAAAGTGAATTCCTTTAGGTATGATCAAGGTTATACGTAAATCTACTTACAAGCGGAGGCTGACATGTAAATCAAGTCCCAACTTGTCTCTACCTCAATTGTGAAAAGAATCACTTAAGAAACTTACACAGTCAGAGCTAACTAGGTCTTACAACACCAACGTGTAGATCTATTTTGCTACCATGTTATCGCGTAGATGTTCTTGAATGGATTTATTGCAGAAGAGAATGACCATAGAATAGACAAGAACGAACTCAGGCTACCAACCTTACAGGTTACTTTGATAATTACCACAAAGGTATGTTATCGCCTACCTGTGCTTCCCAACTCTCACGAGAAGACTTTATAGTCGTTAGGGAAAATCCCACGGAGGAACTGCTACCTATTATTGGATGACTACTATAACAAGCTTACACTGAAGTGCAAAGAGTTTACGTACAATTTCATAGAGAAATTTTATGTATGCTTGATGCTTGTGGTTTTTTGTCCTAAAGTCCTCTATTTATATCAATCAATAAGATAGGTTGCTTTGAGATAAAGCAATGTGCTTCTGCTACAAGTTAGCTAGTGACCGTGTAAACTTGTCAGTTACTTGACTTGCATACAAAGATTCACAGTTTAATCACATGTGGAAATCTTTTAACATTTATCTGCTAAGTAGTTTGCTAGCTCATAAACTACTTCAAGATAGAGATCCAATAGAAATGTGAACAACTGAATCTTATTGACCTATTGAGATTCGTTAGATAGACCACATATTATATTTTCGTGATAAGGAACAAGTCTATCTAAGATAAGGAGTTATCTGTTAAACGCGCGTAGCAATCCCGGAAATTGCCACCAAGAGGTTCACGAACCTGGAGCAAAAGTCGGAGCAACTCTACACGTACATGTTTGTGTGCAATTTCAACTTTTGGAACTCAGGAGGAAAATCCGGAGCAATTGTACACGAACTGCCTAATGCCAAAGGGTTTTAACTGGATCGGCTCGAAGTACCTGGGCTGGGCCAATTTCCGTACGTAGGCGTTACGTCTTGGAGCTATAATCCATGACTCTGCTCTAGAGTATCTCCTTAGATTCACCATTCTCCTACATATGATTTGCAAGCAAACCATTGTAATGGAAAGTGTATTGAATCTATCTCATGTATCTTGTAACTTAGTATACCGGGAAAGTATACCAACATAATTCATGGTTATGTAGACAAGATAACAACATCTTAATATGCTACAGTTACTACTAAAGTAACCGACTATTTCGAAAGATATAATAAGTAGAATAGAAAAAATTCCATATAATGTCACAACTCCTACTAACCTTTTGCCGATGAAGAATATACGATGTCTTCGTGGTAATCTCTGTCTTCATCTTCAAGGTCTCAACTGCTTCGTCTATATCCCAATTTTGAAATCTAAACTCTAGTAAGCTAAATTAAGAATTGTGTTTTGGCATCTAAGATTTACAACTAGCTTGACATACCAACATTAGTAGGTTTGACCGAGCAATGCTCTAACAATCTCCCCCTTTGTCAATTTTAGTGACAAAACTAATATTACCTATGGATTCTAAAATATAAAATAATTAAGCTATATTACAGATGTATCTTGATTTCTTGAGTTGTTCAACATCTCCTTTGAGTCTTGATGTGTTATTTTTAACTCATGTTGAAAAATCCGTAGACAACACTACAACGCTAACAAACTCAAACAAGTTCAGGTTTGGGTGGGTAACCTCAATTATTCCACATGTTGTATGTGCATAGAGTAGGTAAATAGAGCATCTTTAAAATCGGTGTATCAAAACTTTAAAGTGATTCTACTCATCTTGATATGAAGCTTTCCCTTAATCTTTATATCTCTTTTTGCCAGATTTGACGTTGATGTCAAATATTTACTTCTCTTTACTTGATACTTTGATAAAGTACATACCCACCTTACAAGATGGATGCCTGAAAATTCTCGACAAAGTATGAGACAAACATCCTCACACTATTCATACCCATCCATCCAACTATCCTCATCTTCACTAGAAACATATTCCCTGTTTTTGATAACCTCGATTTAACACCATCAACAACAGGCCTAATACTTTTCATGCTTCAATCTTTATATTAACTTGCTAGGACCTGGAGCTTTACTTCCGTCTGTACTTCCATCTTTAATTACCATATCATCTAATATTGGTTTTCTTGGTCTTTGTGACCGCCCCTTACTGGCTTTTACACCCATCAAAGATTTTTTGACTTGAGCCAAATATGTTCATCATACTCCTTCAATTCCAAAATTTAACCATTTTCAATTGATGTACTACTATTCATTTTTTTTCGTTCAATTTAGCCTTAAGAGCATCTACCATAGCCTTTCTTTGTGTTGCCTCATGTTATGCAAAATCTCCCCAGCCAGCCACATTGTGTCTGCTATTTTGTAGAGCTTCAGAATGACTTTGTAAATCTGTAACTCCTTAACGGAGCTCATCCTATCCTTCGTAACTTCGCCCTGATCGGATTCCTTGTTATTCTTCAATACTAACTTCTTATTTTCCGAGTCCTTATTCAAGTCAGATTCTCAAGAGTCCGACCCTTGCAAGGAGATGAAACCCTCAACTCCCTCCATTTCTACCTCATCTGAATTATTGTCTTCATTAGAAAGCAAGGCAAAAGGTATTACTTGATGTATTTGATAGCAATATCTCAGGCACTTTCTCAATTCGATTCACGTTATTTTTTCTTCCATTTTCTACTTCGCGCTAAGCAAAAACTCCAACTTGGTCCGTTAAACTTTTTGGATCAATAACCTTCTTTACATCATCAACAGACTTACCAATGATTTTCTTGGTACAATTATCAAGTTTATGGCCTATGATTTACAATGGTCACAATAATTGATTTTCTCAAAATCTTGAATTTCAACATGTTGCCAAAATCTCCTTCCACCAACTTTAACACGAATTCTTATTGGAATGTGCTTCGCAAAATCAACATTAACTAAAACAACAACATAATTACCATAAAAAGGTCCAAGGTATTCCTGTCAACTACAAACAGTGTTCCCATTGCTTTGGCAAACGACGTTAAAATTTCCTCCGTCCAAATTTCAACCAAAAGTCCAGGAAAATTGACCCAAACACTAGCACAAGATTTTTTTGCTTCTCCGGGTCAAACCAAGGAAACCAATCAATAACCCTAAGAACTTGTTTTTCCATCAATTAAGATCCACTATGTCAGACTCTCTTGTTATCTTCCTTTGACGTGAGTATGATGCTGAAGAACCCCTTTGTTAACATCAAATATTTGCTCCTGCGTTCTCACAATTGCCATTGATCCTTTAGGGGTTTTCTAACATGATTCAAATTTAATCTTACAATAAGACTAAACTGATAATTATCACAACTTTATTAAAAAAATCATCAGGGATATCTAAATCAGCAGGTTCGCCTTCAAAATATGTAACTTTAGGTAACATGGAAAAACCAATCGATTTTTTTATGTTTTACTTTAACTTTATCTACAAAAGAAACAGTACCAGTAACATGCGTATCATGATGAGAATCAGATGATTCCCCCATCCTTAAACATCCTAATCAAGTAACATGAAAACCGTGAAGAAACCTTAAAGAAACGTCAAACCCGAAAAAATACAGCTAAAAAACCGGACATTCTCTCCCAACTTACATGAGCTCTGCCCTAAGATTGTTTAACAACTTCTGCATGCACCACTTGGGATGCACAAAGCATACGATTTTTCTTTATCACCTATTCTTTCTCTCGAGAATCTGATAAATTCATCTCCAACATATATGCATTCTCTTTATCCCTTATCGGCCATATCTTCTTCTCGTCCTTTCCACTGCTAATAGCTGAAAAAAAACAAAACAACAACAACGACAACCCACTATGTAATCTCCATCGGGAAACTAAGCCACAACCTAAATACGCCTCTATTCATTTCTTCTAAACAAGTCATCTACCTTGGTATGGCTTTTGAAGTATAAATTTTAACGAAGTAGGGAGGTTTTCATTAAGTGATTAAAGTTGTGAGTTGAGAAATCGAAAAATATGGCAATCTCCTTCACATAAAATCGATTTTTCTTTTTTATTTGCATACTGGTTATACATTTTTGATGTAACAACATTGCAACCGACCATTTTACGCATCTTTGTGAGTGATAATATAGAAAAAATTACTTGATAAATGTAGAAATTGTCCAAATTAATTAACTGAATTTGATATATATCGTTTATATTTCAAATAGATGATTGGTTGTACTGCTAAGTCACGAACACTTGTTTCCCCATCAAATCTGCCAGCTTTATGGATTTGACAAACCAGTTCGCATTGGATTCGCCTAGAAAAGGATCAGTATCCAACCACCAAAAGACAGGTTTAGTTTAGTTCACTTTTTGGGCCGAACTTGGTTTTTCTTGGGCTAAAACGCTACCTTTCTTATGGTTCCAAAAACTCAAAACTCCCGCGTAAATGAAAGATATTCCCGCCAAAGAGTAAACCCTAACTTTCCCCTATAAGATATACCAATATAGTGTTTTGACCCCCAATTCATTACATTCCTAACCAGCCGAAAAACCAGAGCCGCCATGGCAGCTCGATCAATAAAGCTTAAAGAAGCACACAAGAGTTCTAGTATTGGATCTGTATCCACCTGTTCTATTCTCTGGGATCTTAAATCTGAACATCTCGTTACTTCTTCAACTTCTGATACTAATATCTCTATTCATGATGCCCTTTTAACTTCAAAATCTCCAAAAATTCTCCCTGAGCATAAACAAGGTGTTACCGCTTTAGCTCTTAATCCTGATTCTACGTGTCTTGCTTCTGGTTCACTCGATCATTCTGTCAAACTCTATGATTTTCCAGGTATTTCATTTGATTTTCTCTATTTTCATTTGTCAATTTGGTTGTTAGATCTTAAAAGTCGACATTTCCTTAAACCTAATTAGTTTAAATTAGGGTTTCCTGGGTTAAATAAATAATAGATCCTTGATTGTTGCTGTTTTTTTTAGGTGGAAAATTTCAAACCAATGTAACCAGGTTCACGTTGCCGATCCGCTGCCTTTCTTTTAATAAGAGTGGCAGTCTATTGGCTGCTGCTGGTGACGATGAGGCCATTAAATTGATAAACACAATTGATGGCACAATTGCGAAAGTGCTGAAAGCACATAAAGGACCTGTAACTGGATTAGCTTTTGATCCAGTAAGTGATTACTTGGCGTCTGTAGATTCAATTGGTACTGTGATAATTTGGGAAGTTTCCTCTGGGAAACCAATGCACACCCTTAAGAGCGTAGCTCCTGATAACAAGACAGACACTTCTGTTCTCAATGTCTTGAGCTGGAGTCCTGCTGGGGATGTCTTAGCTGTACCAGGTCTAAAAAACGATGTTGTTATGTATGATAGAGACACATCAGAGGAGGAGGGTTCACTCGGGGGCCATTCAAAATCTGTTTGTTTCATTTCTTGGTCACCTAATGGCAAGTACATGGCTACCTCTAGTTTAGATAAGCAGATTTGGGTGTGGGATGTTGACAAAAAGCAAGATATAAATTGCCAAAAATTTGAAGACAGAATCTCTTCTATGGCTTGGAAGCCAACTGGGAATGCCCTAGCTGTAATTGATATCAACGGGAAGTATGGGGTGTGGGATTCAGTTGTTCCTTCACATATGAAGTCTCCTCTTGACGGTGCTCCAAAACCAAGAAGTAATGCGTCGGCTTACTTTGATGAAGATACTCACGAATCTAGCGGTTCTGGTAGTTTGAGCAATTGTGATGAAAGTAGCTTTGGTGAGCCTGAGCCACTTAACAGGAAAAGGCTGCGAAAGCAGACTGAATTTGATACTTTGGTCGAAGATGGTGATGGTGCAGCAGGTTTTTCCACCAAGGCTAAACCTCGTAAAAAAGCTTCTGACGGTCACAAGAAACCCGTCGATGATGTGTATGATGAAGTAGGTAGTGGAGTGAAACTTGGAAGGCCAAAAATGCAGGAATCTTTTCAGCCAGGCTGTACACCATTGCAGAGTGGAAAACGGCGCTTCCTTTGTTACAACATGCTCGGAATCATAACTTCAATGGAGACTGATGGATATTCCCACATAGAGGTAACTAGTAATGTTGCAGTCTATTAATCTTATCACTGTTGAGACCAACAAGTATTGTGACGATCTCAGTTTCAGATCATTATCTTTGTTTTCCAGTAACCATGGTGTCCTGACATATTTTCGTTTATCTATGATTAATGAAGGCATTTAAGTTGCCTAGTTGGATAGTTTGGACTACTAGTTTGTCTTTTCTGTTGCTACTCTGGAAATATTGGCAGTCTATAGGAATATGAATAAGTGCTTCTCTTCTATAATTTCTTAATTGTTGTCCCATACATGTGTTGCAGGTTGACTTTCACGACACTGGTAAAGGCCCTCGAGTTCCCTCAATGACTGATTATTTTGGTTTTACAATGGCTTCACTTAATGAGAATGGAAGTGTATTTGCAAATCCATGCAAGGGCGAGAATAATATGAGTACTCTCATGTATCGCCCATTCAGTAGCTGGGCTAACAACAGCGAGGTTTGCCTCCCATATCCATCTTGAGATGTCTATGTTGGAATTTACTCTTCGTACATGCATGTCTCTGCTTGTATAGGATGTGTGACTCTAGAGCTTCAATGCTTGCTAATCGTTTGTTCCCTATGCAGTGGTTAATGCGTTTTGAGGGAGAAGAAGTTAAGGTTGTGGCTCTTGGTTCTGGTTGGGTTGCTGCTATTACCAGTTTAAATTATCTACGCATCTTCTCTGAAGGTGGACTGCAGGTTTGTGACTGACAATAGTGTTTTTTTTTTTTTTTTTTTTTTTTTTTTTTTTTTTTGAAATTGGTTTGGAAATTGTTTTTTTTCCTGATGTGGATGATAGCTCCTGAAAATCAATCATAGACTACTAGGATGATTTCACTCGTCTGAAACTCTATCTAACACGTGCATATAGTTTAGGTAATAGTTAGTAAGTAGTTTTCCTTGGAAATTTTGATTCGTTTGAATGCTACTGTGAATTCATTGCCTAAGAGCTTACTTGTTCTATGAAATCCCTAGGATATTATTGACATCCCTTCAGTTAATTTTGATGGACTTTAACCCTTGAACTGGAGTTTGACTTTCATTCATTTAATTGTTGAGCACTAGATAGCCCCTTGCTTCCTCAAGTATGGTTGCAAGGAAATATCGGGAAATTGGTATCAAGGTGCTAAATTGATACATTGGCAAACATGTCCCATCATTATAGCGTATAAAGGCTTATTTTATAATTCCGATTTGCCAAAACACTCTTTATCAAAGCTTATTTAAGTTAGTTTGCGACCACTGTTCATTAATGCTTTAACCATTTGACTTCGCATAAAAATTACTAATTCAACGAAATGCATAAAATTAGGGATTTATAGTAACTCTTCCTTCTATGCGTAGTTTTCCTTGAAAATGTAGACTTGTACTAAAGCCGCTGCAACTTTACTGCCTAGGTATATACTTGTACCATGAGCAATTAAATCCCCAACTGATATGATAATGTCCCTTCAGTTAATTTTGGAGGACTTTGGCCTTGAACTGGAGTTTGGCTTTGTATTTCGATTCATTTAATTATTGTGCACCAGGTAGCCCCTTGCTTCCTCAAGTACGGTTGCAAGGAAATATCGGGAAATTGGTATCAAGGTGCTAAATTAATACATTGGCAAACATGTTACCATCATTATGACGTATTACGTGCTTAATTCATAATCTTTATTTGCCAAAACACTTTTTAACAAAGCTTTCTGTAAGTTAGTGTGTGAGCATTGTTCATAAGCCTTAACCATGTGACTTTGGATGTAAATTCTTAGTCTAGATCCGTAACAATCAACTATTTCTGTGGCAAAAAGCAAAGGATGAGCTGATATGCCCTGAACTTATGTGGAACCACATGTATTTAGAGGTGTTTGTAGTTTCTTGATTGTTTTGCTGGGTTCCTTGATCATAAATTCTTTATATGCTAGGTTGCTTTGTTCCTCGATCATAACTTCTTTATGTATGTTGTGCCGCGTCGAGAAACAGTGATTTGAGAAAGGCATCTTCTGTTGTTTTCTTTTACTAGCCAAGCTAAATGCTGAGCTGATGTATCTGAAAATAACTAGGCCATCTTCGTTTTGTTCATGCATTCATTTTAAGCGAGAGCACTTGTAGTTACAAATTTCTGTTATTCTGTTTTTATTGACCAGACATAACACTTGACCATATGTCATCTAGTTCTCGGTGTCTAGTAGCTTAATGAATCTTCTTTTTATATGTTCGCAGAAGCATGTTCTTTCTTTGGATGGACCAGTAGTGACTGCATCAGGCTTCAAGGATGAACTGGCTGTTGTTACTCATGCTTCAAGGCTTCCTTCAAATGATCAGGTTCTTATTCATCTTTTGCTGACAAGTAACTTTGGATAATACTTCTAACCTTCAGATCCAAAATATTCTGAGCTATTTACATACTTTTCTGCTTAGACTGAAAGCATAGAAAAATTGGGGTTGACTAGTTAATTCTCTACAGATGTTGGAGTTCAGAGTATTCAACTTTGCAAAAGAAACCCAACCCATCAAAGGTTGTCTTCCGTTGACACCTGGTTCGTGTTTAACGTGGTTAGGTTATAGTGAAGAAGGCCAACTCAGTTCCTATGATTCTAAGGTCAGCAAAGCTACGCCTTTTCTGCTACCCTGTGATGTTCTTCATGTTTTCTTTTCTTCATCGGGACTGACATTTAGCACAATTGTAGGGGGTACTCAGAGTATTCACTAACCAATTCGGAGGAAGTTGGCTCCCTCTATTCAGGTCTAATGTTTTGTACTTAATGATAGTTTTTTTCCATAAATATGTATCTCTGTGTTCTCAATCTCTTACCAATAAATAAACATTTGTTAGCAGTGCCTGTAAGGATAAGCCCGAGGATAACTACTGGGTGGTTGGGTTGAATGAAAGCACATTGTTCTGTATTCTCTGCAAAAATCCTCTGACATATCCACTAGTAATGTTCTTCACCTACTTTTTTCTGTTTGCTTTACTTTTCAGATTGGATGTTAATATGTTTTCTTTTGGTTTTCTAGGTGACACCCAAGCCAGTTCTTACACTACTGAATCTATTATTTCCTCTAGCCTCCTCTGATCTAGGAGCTAACGTTTTTGAAAATAAATTGATGTTGAAGAGCTTATCTCTCTCACAGGTTTGTCTTATTCTTTGTTTCTTGTAACCAGATTTTTAGCCTTTTCATTTGCCAACATCAATGCAGTATTTATCAGGTTCTTCTCCTTATAAATATATCATTCTCCATATAGGTTATCGTGCAGTATATCTATGTTCTTCTCCTTGTATGTTCTGATTTACTGGCTTTATGTAGTGATTATGAGTCTCTGTCTATCTCTTGCTGAAATTTCAACCTTGCAGACTCAGAAAAGGATTGAAGAAATGGCCACTGCTCATCAAAGTACCATGTCACTAGAAGACAAAGCTTTCGATATTGAGACATCTCTTGACCAATGCATCTTGAAGCTTATTGACGCATGCTGTAATGGTGAGTGATTGAAATTTTTAACCGTTTGCTTTGGAGGATCTACCTTGCTGGGCCATGCTTAACTGTCATGGCTATTTCAGGTGATAAGCTTGAGAGAGCGACCGAGCTTGTGAAACTTTTATCTTTGGATAAATCAGTGAAAGGTGCGATAAAGCTTGCTACTCTCCGCAAGCTTCCTGTTTTGGCTGATCGCTTTAATTGCATACTTGAGGTAATAAATGAACATATTACATTCAAATATGAAACATGTATCTCGAATCACCAATAGCTTCTAACACCTAGTACTTGCTAACAGGAAAGAATGCAAAATGAAACTACTGAGACCACTCCATATACAAAACCATCCTCTAATGGATTTAAAGCTCAGGAGATCATGCCTATTGCTGCTAACAGAAGGATGGAAGTTGAAGATGCCTTGCCACAACCAAAATTGCATTCACCTCTGTTTTCCAGGCAAGAAAAAACAGAAATAAGTAGGTCTGCTGTTGGAAAAGAGAGAATAGAATCCAATGGACATCTGAGTGCGGAGAAAATAAAGATAACCGATCGCAAGGTTCAGGGTGAAGCTAATTCACTGAAAAAGGTGATGACCATTCCAGAGAAGCCTGCTTTGTTTGGTTCTATTAGTAAAATCATAGGCAAGGGAAACATAAGTGAAGATATTAGTCAATCTGAGCTCCATCGACCGACAAATCCATTTGCAAAGAAGTCACCAAATACCCAGGTGAAGACACCATCCTTGTTGGATTCTATCAAGAAGATGAAAGATGGAGGTAAAAGTTAATAGTAAGGAAGAGCCGCACTGCCCATAACTGTGGGTTATTTCATTTTGTATATATTGACCCTAGCATGGTTTGGGTACTGTAAATTTCACATGAAAAGTAAATGTAGTTCCAGTTTTCTTTCGTAATATGTAGAATGACTTCATTCATCCAATGATCTTGCCAACCAATAAGTGTACTGCAGTTGTAGGGTAAAGATCTGTCTTTTGGCATGTCTTTGGTTAAGAGTGAGACAACAAACCAACAATGGTTTTATTACTCTAAGAAAATTTATATAAGTCCTGAACTCACAAGGCACAGAGCATACTGAAAAAAATATATTCATAAGAATAATTAAATAAGTATACATTTGGTTCAGGATTTCCAAGAGTACATTTATGGAGAATATGATCAACAACACACGAAATTCTTACCAATAATCCATACAAGAACAAATCCCATCACTAAAATGATGAAACCGGTTTGAATCTCTAATGATTATCTCACGTTCGTATATCTTGGAAAGATGCTTCATCACAGAATGACAATCACTACAGACCCGTAGATTTTTCACAACTCTAATGGTTGATTTAGGGCTTGTACTGATGAAACCAAAGGCAATCGCCAACTTTTCACTGTGGTGACTAAGTGAATTCTTCTTCACCTCTTCGTCTTCAATATCCAACAAAACTTGTTCTGTATCTGGCTTGTAACCTGCAAGATTTAGTTTTTCTCCCATTTCATCTAACATTTCATAAATCTCCTTCCCTGAATGGGTGATATCTCCAACAATGAACTCGTGAACAACTCCATCCAATTCGATCGAGCTGCATCCAGGTATTTTCTTTATTCCTCTTTCCCACATCATTTTCCTCACTCTATGAACTCCTTCCCACTTTTCAGCAATTGCATATATGTTCGACAACAACACATAACTAGCATGATCCTCTGGTGCCAATTCAATGAGTTTAAGCCCAGCTCTTTCCCCTACTTCAAAATTTCTATGATTCCTGCAAGCACCCAATAATGCCTTCCACATAACCTTGTCAGGTTTCATTGGCATAGTTCTAATGATATCCTCTGCCCTATCAAACAATGCTGCACGACTAAATAAGTCAACCATGCATCCGTAATGGGCAATATCTGGTTTAATCTTGTAAATTTCACTCATCTTTCTGAAATACTTAACACCTTCTTCGACCAAACCTCCATGACTGCAAGCATTCAATACACATGAGAAGGTTATTGCATTAGGCTGAACTCTCAAAGACTCCATTCTTGAAAAAAGTCGGATTGCTTTTAAACTTTGTCCATTTGCCGCAAATCCAGATATCATCGAATTCCATGTATCAACACTCTTTTTACTCGTATTTTCAAAAGCTTGAATCGCACCATCTAAGCAGCCACATTTCGCATACATGTTGATGAGTGCTGAACCGAGATTCTCATCAAGCTTGACACGGTTCTTATCAATATAGGAATGCAACCAACTTCCTTGAGCAAGAGCACCCAGATGAGCAACTGCAGATAAAACACTAATTAAAGTAACTCGGTTCGCAAGTTGTCCTTCTTCTTGCATCCGCCTAAACATCTCGACAGCCTCCTTGAATTCTCCCACTTGTACATAGAACCCAATTACCGTGTTCCAAGAAACTACATCTTTATAAGGCATTTCCTCAAAGAGTTTATGAAGTGACTCTCTATCTTTACAATCAGCATAAGCTTCAAGCATGCTATTCCAAGTGACAATATCCAAGTCCGTACTTTTATCAAACAGCTTTCGAGCATCAGCAATCGAACCAGAGATTGAATACAGATGAATTAGCTTGTTCCTAACATATGAATTAGATTCAAGCCCTAACTTACTTATTTGACTATGCAGCTGTTTGCCAACATCCGGAGCGGGTAATTCAGTACAAGCTTTCAGAAGAAATGTGAATGTGAAGTGATCGGGTTCGACCGATCTGGAGATCATCTGATCATAGAGAAGGATGGAATTGCGGGGGTTTTGTTTCATGATGTTTCCTCTGATGACAGTGTTCCATAAAAATGAGGAAGGTTCTTGGACTGAATTCAGAATCTTTTCAGCGCATTCGAGGCTTCCATGGTCTGAAATGGCGTAGAACTCAGCTACTCGGCCAGCCGAATAGGAGTCGGATATTTGAGAGGTTTTGATCATAAGGGCATGGATTTGTTTGGCTTCATTGAGGTGAGTACAGAGGTGTAAGAGTGAGAGGTTTGTGTTTGGGGTTTGTTTCCTTTTGTTGGATAGGTTTTTGGCGGGAAGAGCGTAGGAGTTGATGACCGTTGAAGCCATTTTACTACCCTCTTGAAGTTCCCAGAACGAATGGAGAAGAAAACATGAATAGAGGCTACAGAGGCAACATGAATAGTACGTATCTAATCTAAAGACTTTAAGGCATGTTGTATCTGCGGCACTAATTGTCCCAACAGGATTAATTAAATGTCTTACCCCCTCTGTCCCATTTTAGGTGTCCTAATTACTATTTTCATTTGTCTCAAAAATGTACCCAACTTCTAATTATATCTTGTTGAGCGATAATCTTATTAGGGAAGAGACAGTAATAGTATTACATAGGTTCCTTTATATACAGTTAAAGGAAAATACTAAGTATCTATATGGACCGCATATCCATGAGCCATAGGCCCTGTAACACTCCCCCTTGTGCGGTTCAATAGCAAAACTCTATACACAGTGCTTCACATATAGTGCTTCGGATGTGGTTCTTCAAATGTATTGCTCCACTGAAACTTTGACAAGGAAAAACCCGGTGGTACAAAACCTTGAAAAGATAAAGAGCATAAAGTCTCGAGTCTTCGTAAGCTTCTCTGTTGGATTTGGCCGTGGTAAGTGACTTCTCTTTTAGCTTCAAATGTAGCTCGCTCGTTGATGACCATTGTTTCTAAGTCAATTGCCTCATCAAAACCTTGCCAGGAAAACCCAAAGGGACAAAGCCTGAACTAAGGAAAAAGAGTGCAATATTAAGAACTTAGAACAGAGTTAGACTCACACATGTTGCCTCGTTAAAACCTTGACAAGGAAAACCAAGTGGGACAAAACCTTGGCGAAGGAAAAAGAGTACAAGACTATAAGTCCAGAAGTGCGCCTTTGCTCATGTTGAATACCATTCTTGCTTCTTGCTTGAAGTTGTTTTACTTGACATATTATCGTATTCATTTCTTTGATTCCGATGCAGTTCAGTAATATCAATCCAATCTTCAAGAACATATACGCCAGGTGTAGTTGTTTCGTTGTCTCTCTAAAAACCTTATCGAGTAACAAAACCCTGTGGGAAAAAACTAAACTCGATCGAAGGGAAAAAGAGTACAACACAGTTTCACATTTCGAATCAAAATATGTCGGCATCATATCCTTGGATCCTCCCCCTGATGTCGGCATCTCCCCCTGATTTCATTCGGGGTAGTCTCTAGACAGTTCATTAGTCATGAGATTTTCGAAAGTGAATATAGATGATGACTTATAAGTCCACCATGTCTCACCCTGATTACTTTCGTTGAAGAAGAGATTATTGTTCCTTCATAATCAACAACTTTTAGATTGCACTTTTGGTATTGTAGTTGTCTCATTAAAAACCTTTCTGAGTAAGAAAACCCTGTGGAAAAAAGTAACCTCAGTGAAGGGAAAAAGAGTACAACTTACCACTGAATGCTCCCCCTGATGTAGGGCAATTTATTTTGTACAATACATTCATGGTTTGAACAACTTCTTTAGTCCAATATAGGTGGACACATCCTTTAGTCCTACGCAGTCAGATAAGTTCTTTCGATCTCTGCATTTATGCAATCATGAGAGTCGGACAATTCCTTTAGTCATATACTTTTCACATGTAATCATGGGAGTACAATACAATTTGCAATTCCATTAGAAAACTCTACTTGCGTCTTCATAGGGATAAGAACAAAACCCATGTCAATGGTTCCTTTTAAGTATCTAAAGATATTCTTGATACCATTCCAATGACGTTGTGTTGGCGCTGAGCTACATCTAGCTAACAAGTTCACTGAGAACAAGATATCTGGTCGAGTACATTGTGTTAAGTACAATAATGCGCTTATTGACTTACGTAGGGATATTCGTCTCCCAAAACATCTACGTCACCTTTCTATGGACGAGATTGATCTTTACGTACATCTAAAGTTCGACCAATCATGAGAGTGCTAGTCCAGTACACTTTGTCCATATTAAATTGCCTGAATATCTTATAGACATATGCTGACCGGTGGAGTAATATTCCACAATCTCGATGTTCTAGTTCAAGTTCTAGACACATCCGAGTTTCCCAAGATCTTCCATCTCAATTTCGAATTTCAAATAGTTTGCGATTTCTCTTACTTCGTCAAAAGTACCTACTATGTTCATACCGTCGACATAGACAACTATAATTGGAAATACGGAACTTGTTTCTTTTCAAAATACACAGGCACAATTTATTATTTGTATATCCCTTCCCAATCAAATGATCACTTAGACGGTTATACCACATCCGTCTGGATTACTTTAATCTGTAAAGTGAGCGTTTCAACTTAATTGCAAACGCACTCCGTGGTTTAGAGTTACTTGATTTTGGGCAATAAAAGGCCATCTGGCACTTTCATGAATATCTCTGTATCAAGATCCCCATAGAGATATTATGTAACCACTTCCATAAGTTGCATTTTAAACCCTTCTGAAACTGCCAAGCTAATCTAATAAGCAGAACATCATTATGTTCGCTACAAGAGAATAAGCGATCCAGGGGTTTGTGAGAAACCTCGCGCCACAAGGTGAGTCTTTAAACTTTAAGACTTCATTAATTATTCTCACTCCACTTTGTGACAAATAATCTTATATGTCCCACAAGCTTTACACTTGGTGAGTTAGCACTACCAGACCAAATACCTGTATATTTGTCAGAGAACTAAGTTCTTCCTGGATATTGCGTAGGCCAATATGCTCTCTGTTTGAATCTAAACAATATAGAGCATGGTTCGATCTCATCGTGCTCTACTTCTGGAGCAACTGAATTATATCATCCATATGCACGCATGATCCTTCCATTGACTCATGTGCATTCTCATAATCCATTGGGATTTCATTGTTCTTTAGAATCATTTAAAACTTCGGAGCGCCCTCCAGTTTGATTCATGGACATGTTCAGAGACAATTCTATGAGATGATCTCAGATGATATAAATAATTATATTGTGCCTTGCTCACCTACTTTCTGTCTAGGTGAGTATCTATTGAACCTGGTGGTCTCTCCAACTTCCTTTATGGAGCCACGGCCTCAGCCATACTTCCACAGAGTATAGTTGCAACACCTTAGTTTATGGTGTGTATCCTTATTTAAAGATATTTAACCTTGCAGGCACGCTTTCAGTTGGTATGTTTAATCTCGTCACTTTAGCGATATCATTGTACATCCTGAATATCGAAAATCGTTTTTCACATCACATTCACATTGCGAAGTGCGGGGATCAAGATGAGACATCGTGGGAAACACACCACGACAATTCCTGTCGTTCCCTTAGGAAATACTTTTCCTTACCTCCCCCTAGCGACGGAAAGGTTATCTCATCAAAGTGACTATCCACAATTCTAGCGGTAAATAGATCGCCTGTCAAAGGTTCTTCGTAGCAGATATTTGTTGGGGATTCGTATCCAACATAAATACTTAATCGTCTATGTGGACCCATCTTAGTACGATGTGGAGGCGTATAGGCACATGTATGGCACAACCAAAAATGCTTAAATGTAAAACATCAGGCTTATATCCAGTTACCAACTGGTACGCAGAAAATGGTTGGCTATCAGTGGGTCTGAAACGAATAAGTAAAGATGCATGCAATATGACGTACCCCAAGCATTAATAGGCAGATTGGACCGCATAACCAGTGCCTTAGCTACCATCTCTAACCTTTTGATGTTAGCTTCTCCGAGACCAATTCGAGAGTGTGTATGGGGTACATGATGCTTTATATCAATTCCTTTAGACATACAGAATTCTTCAATTCCTTTAGATGTAAATTCTCCAGCATCATCAAGTCTGACAAACTTGATTGTATGATCATGGTGGTGAGCCGTTAGATGTATCACTTGTACTGGGAGCATTGCAAAAATAGCATTTGTTGTGGACAACAATGCAATTATGACCAACGGGTTGAAACATCATCCAGAACCATAAAATACTTGTATGGTCCGTATTCTGGATGTAAAACTCCACAAATATCACCTTGTATCCTTCGTGAAAATGGAATTTTTTCTTTGGTATCTTTAGCATAGGATGGTCTCGATCCTGTCTTAACTAAAGAGCAAGATTTGCGTTACGAGTGATGTGCCTTCGATAAGGTCAACCAAGAAAATGGGAGAAATGGTATGCTTCAGTTATTTTAGAAGGCGAAGATTGCATTTCACTTACTTTAGAAGATAATAACCGCGCTTCATTTCCTTTAGAAGCAAATTTTTGTGCTTCAATTACTTTAGAAAACACATTGTTACTCTTCGTCGTAACAATCTTTTGTCCCTTTTTTTTCCACTCAAAAGAATGATGTCGGTGTGAGTTCTTTAAAACACGTATCATCAAATGCGACCTGGATGCCCTAGTCGGTAGTGCCAAAGCTTGTATAAGTAAATGGCCAACAGTTCGTCATTGGAAACTATACAGGATTCAATAATCCTAATAGTGGTGATGTACAATCCACTAAGATGCGCTTCCTTCCACATTCACTAGAAGTAACATAAGGTTCCATTTTCCCAACGAATTTCCAAATAATTGTCATTCAAATGAATATCCTTAAAACTCACAAGGTGTGGTTAGCTCTAAGTGCTTATAGAGCTTCTTTGAGTGTAAACCTTGTGCCGCTGGCAACAAGATTTGAGCAATGCTTCGCCCAATTATTACTTTCGATGATCCAATCATCGTAGTCACAAAAGGAGTAAAATCAACAAACAATTGTCTATTTCTTAGGATAGTGCAGGTGGTTCCACTATCCAATAGACATTTGATCTCTCCGTAAGATATTCCTTTGAGTACATCACGCAGGAATGTCATACAAATGAACAGTTTATCTCTGGTCCTTTTGAGAGAGAAAAGATCGTTCTATTAAAATGACGTCCTTTACATTCTAATACACGAGTTAAACAACAAATTATCATAAACAAAGTACAATTCTATAATACGTAATAGAAAGATAAGTACTTAAATAATCCGCACTTCTAAAGTACACTAAAGTAAAGAAGGTTAGAACATGTTTAACAATGGTAATATATACTAGAGCCAAGAAACTAAATGTTTAGGCCCAAACAAAGCCAAATGTATCCTTTAATGGGGCAACATCCTTTATGCCATAGAAAATCTGATCTTGCGGTACAAAGCATAGATAGTGTGCATAAAAAAAATGCAATTCAAAGTCTGTAGACCAAGTAAAAATATCATATGCACCGTAAGTATCCAAATAAGTAGAGGCAAATAAGTCAAAGAAGGTGATATACCTTTACCGATAACTACTATCCACAAAAAATGGACAACAGAGCATATACATCACCATCATGATCATATATAAAAATTAGTTTTTGGTGTAAGCCTTACCAAGTCTAAGTCTTACTAAGCGCATGAAGACAGTACTACAACTAGGCAAAGAAAACATGGTAGACAAGGTACATGCTAGATAGGGTCCGGTTGTAATATCCAAATCCAAGTAGTACATGGTTGGGTCAAACTCTATCTAGTACGTGGAGGTAACATTTCCTAATATCAAAAAGAAGTTAGGTATTTATAAATTAAAGAATCAATTAGTAATCATGGTTCGACATGCATAACGTTTACTCTTCTTAATAAATTCGCATGGATTTTGGGAAATTAATTCGCATCAGATTCTGTCATCGACTTTAGGAAATGAAACAGTCATACTATGACCGTTCGTACTATGAAAGATATCGACTTTGGGAAATGAAACAGTCATACTATGATAGATATCGACCTTGAGGAGGGCATTGACCAGTATGGCGACAGAAAAAGGAAAAACAAATACATCCCATACAGAAATCAAATGCTATCAAACATCAATTGCAATCGAAATTTTAAGAATAAAATTAACTTATCTTTTCCATTGATTCTTTGATGAATCTATGCTGGCGTTGCTTTAAAAACAAATTGTATTTGTTGACGAATTTGACTCTCAATCTTCAACTGTTCACGTTGACTTTCTCTCAAGAACGAGTTTCATTTCTGGTTGAACTGCAGAAAATAATTAGATCAATTTTAACTATGAAATCAATTAGATTTGGAAAATCAAAACTAAATGAATTTGAGATTAGTTTTCAAATCTGGAATCTCGTTCATATTCATCTTGTGACGATGTATTTCATCGATTTATTTTGCAATACTGCTTCGTTTTGCTTTAGTGAATCTCCTTCTTTTGTTGTTGAAGATGACTTTCTTTTTGTTTTCAGTCGAGGAAAAAAATTAGCTCGGCAGCACAGCTACGTGCTGATAACATGTTGAGGGATAATCTTATTAGGGAAGAGACAGTAATAGTATTACATAGGTTCCTTTATATACAATTAAAGAAAAATACTAAGTATCTATATGGACCGCACATCCATGAGCCTTACGCCATGTAACATATCTATATTTTTCCAACAAACTCTCAAATATACTCTTTAAAATATCTAGACTAGATGACCGCTGACACGGTGGACGGGCCGTCCGTCCGAAGAAAAGGTGACCGTGAACTGACTACGGTATACACTATGCTATTTCATTTTTGTTAACCTCCACTATCATCGTTACTTACATAAGGGTAATCTCAAGGTCCTTCTCCTGCTTTATGGTTGGGGTCATAGCATGGTCTTAACAGGATCATTGAGTACTGACATACGTATGGGTTCCTCAATGTACAAGTAAGAGTGAATCAGGGTAGGGTGATATGAGATAGTCATAGTGAGACTAATAGGTAACACATCATCACTGATGGTTGAAGGCTTTGAGAGGTGAGTACAATGACTTGACCGGCAGTACATCATACATCAACTCACAGCTTCAAGTTTAACAGGTTATACAGTATGTAGGTAGGATCAGTATCAGACAACTATCAGTAGCAAGGCTTCATACTAACATCTAGGCATAGCTCATGGTGGTCATAGTTATCATCAGGCAAAGGGTTCAGTATCAACATGTATAAGGCTTTACCATCTATACAAGGTTCTACATAAGATAACTGGCATGGATGACATTTAATGAACTCCAAAACAACTGAATATGTATTCTCTACTTAAAATCAAACTGAGACAAGATTCAAAGCTCTAAGGAAAGAAATAAACACCAGCAGTTCTCAACTGCTTCTACTCATCATCACAAGGTCTGATGATACTTATTACAATCAACTGAAAATAACTCTAAAGAACAGCAAACTTCTAAGCAAACAAGCTTGTATATCAGCTTCTAACTCCCTCCATTGTTAGCTCCACGAGTAGCCATAAAATCTGGAATTTTTGTCATTAAACGACGTGAGTTGTGACACTCAGTAGGCAAAGAAGAAACAAAACAGTTTTAATGCCATACAGATGCAAGTTTTCAAAACAAATCATCATGAGCAAGCACATAACCTCTGAACCTTATTGACAACCCAATATCAAGCAAATAACATAGTAGTCAGCTCACACAACCGGAGCTCAGCTCAGACAAGAGCTACCCTGCGCAGGTTTAGGAAATCACATCAGTTTCCATGGATAACTCGTACCCAAATCATAAAGTATTTAGAGATCACACCCGTCTCATGGACCACAGCCCAAAGTAGAACATCATGCTCAAGAACAATATCAGTTAATCATCAACATGATAGAAATATGAAGTTTGTAAAGCAATAACTTAATCAAAACAGTTTTGGGTTTGTGTTGCGCCTACCTCAACAAGCAAGCAATCACAACAACAATCAAGCAGAGACCTCTACCAGCTCTAGCTCCAAGTTCTGTTCTCAAGGGTTCTAGCTCTCCTTCTTGCGGCAACCCTAAACTCAATCTCTAGTTCTCTTTATATACTGTTATCTTACGTCTAGTTTCATCAACTAAGGATTTCGTATTCTTGTACGCAAAGCAATAGAGTTTCCATATACTCAGTCTCTCACAACCAATGGCTAAGTGACATGTCAGACCTATGACAAGGTAATGGTTATCAAAACTTCTCTGACTCATGTGTCGGGTTCTCTACCTTAACCAAGACTCTACCATCACAACATACCTGCTTGAAAGAAAATAATGAAACAACTTAACTCAACCTCGTCTAGCCTAAGTTTCATGGCTAGCCATACATGTACCAATGTGCCTCATATCCTTCTTGTACCTTTCCTGGTTAACCTTCACAGCTAAAGCAACTCCCTATACTTAGCTATAATGAGTAAACAAGGCATCAATCACACGTAACATGCATAAGTCATACGTAACGAGCAAGGTATAGTTCACACACAAACAAAATGGACTCACACACGATCACACCACACATGTATGCAGTCAAATTTGGGTCAGGGTATACAACCCTACCCCCCTTAAAAGAATTACGTCCTCGTAATTCAAGTATTACCTCTATAGAGTCCTGGATACTTATCCTTAATCCCAGATGCCATTTCCCATGTTGCTTCTTCAACTTGTCGACGCTGCCACTGTATCTTAACCATGGGAATGGTTTTGGTGCGTAAGACATGTTCTTTGTAGTCCAATATCTTCATTGGTTGTTCTACATATGTATCATCTTCTTGAATTTCCAAATCCTCCCAATCCATGACTTGTGCAGAGTCGATGGCATATGAGGGGTCTCTTTCCTGCTTCCTCAGCATTGATACATGAAATGTGTCATGTACATGCCCAATCTGTTGTGGTAGTTCCAACTGGTATGCAGCTGTTACAACTCGACGCAATACTTGAAATGGTCCAATATATCTTGGTGAAAGCTTCCCTTTCTTACCAAAGCGCTTGATTCCTCTATGTGGGCTAACCTTTAACAATACCATGTCACCCATATTGAACTCTAATGGTCTACGTCTCTTATCTGCATAATCCTTTTGTCTACTTTGTGTTGTGATTAGCCTCTGCCTAATCAGTTGCACCTTCTCAGTTATTTCTTGTACCATGTCAGGTACAAATATACTTCTTTCTCCAATCTCAGTCCAACAAACTGGTGATCTACATGGTCTACCATATAATGCTTCATATGGTGCCATTCCTATACTAGCTTGGTGACTATTGTTGTATGCAAACTCTACTAATGGTAAATGCTCACTCCAACTCCCTTTGACGTCCAGTGCACATGCTCTTAGCATGTCTTCCACAATCTGAATCACTCTTTCTGATTGTCCATCCGTCTGAGGATGATATGCAGTACTAAGTGATATTTTAGTTCCCAAAGCCTTCTGTAAGCTTTGCCAGAATTGTGATGTAAAACGAGAATCTCTGTCAGATACAATAGATACTGGAGTTCCATGTAACCTGATAATCTCATGTATGTACAATTGACTCAATGCAGTCAATGTATCCTTCTTCTTAATAGCTAGGAAATGTGCAGACTTAGTTAGTCTATCCACTATCACCCATATGGTATCCTTACCATGAACTGTTCTAGGTAAACCCATAACAAAGTCCATAGTAATATGATCCCATTTCCATTCTGAAATTGGTAAGGGTTGAAGTAATCCTCCTGTCTTCTGATGATCAATCTTTACTTGTTGACAAGTGAGACATCTTGACACAAATAAAGCTACATCCTTCTTCATTCCCTTCCACCAATACTGCCTCTTCATGTCATGGTACATCTTTGATCTGCCTGGGTGTACTGTAAACTTTGATTTATGACACTACACCATATTATGCTGGACGGAACGGACCCAGGTATGTTGCTATTCCTGGTCGCAACGGTGGCCAGCTGTTCCAAAAGGTGGTGTAACAAAATTTCGAAACAACATTGTTAACGTTGCGAAATTTTGGCTGCAACGGAAAAATGCAACGGTCTTCGGCCCGTTACAACCCATTTATGATGCAACGCCAGCTGAACCGTTGCGAATTTTTTTACTGAAGTCAAAAAAATGACCAGGTCAAAGAAGACTTACCATGACTTTGACCAAGTCAGTCTTTGACCTGGTCAATACAGGCTCGGTCTTAATTGACCTGGTCAAAACAGTGATTCACAAATATGATTTTTCGAAAGCCATTCAATCCATTTCAAAAATTCAAATCCATCAAACAACACTTCCCGTTCACATACAAATATTGTTCATCATTCATATATCATTCATACATGTTTTAAACATCAAAGCATTTACAAAGAAAGGGAACTTAACCCATTCCCTGACTATACAAATGAAAGTCTAACTTAGACATTTCAATGGAACTCTAACTTAGACATTTCAATGGAAGGGAACTCTAACTTAGACATGTCAAAGTATATTATAACTTAGTTTAGAGATCTACAGAGAATCTTGAAAGTTAATATCGGAAATCAATGGCGAGTTCAATACCTCTGCATTGTATGGCAACCCTGAAACACAAAAATGCATAATTAGATATGGAAATAGACAGACATACTGAAAAAGGAGGGGTACCGAAATACTACCAACTTTTCGTTTTGGCTCGTGAGTCTTATGGTAAAGAGTTTGGACGATCTGAAAAATCAATATCCAAACCTCTAACTGGAGTATTCTCGACAGTTAGGTAATAACGTACTACTTGGTGCTTTAATTATAAA